>JAEMOT010000824.1:233249-266223 GCA_019297695.1 Apostasia ramifera
CAAATTTTAATCAATATTTCCTCTAAATTCTGCACCCGGATCATTAGGTCCTGTACCCGTTATTTCATACCACAAATTAACACGTGTTATATAACGAGCTGCCTATCTTTTAGCTTCGTCAGATGAATGATTCCACCACCACGTTGGAAAGGGCGGTACAGGGTAAAGAAAAATTAATAATTTAATTTAATGAATAAGAAAAATATAATAATCAAATTAAATAAAAAAATAATTAATTAAAGAGAGTGATCTAAAAAATATTAAATAAATAAAATAAAAAAATATTAAGAAATAATTAATTAATTAATTTAATAAATAAGAAAAATATAAATAAATTAAATAAACAATTAATTACTTAAAGGGAAGAGGGCAAAATTGAAATTTTAAAGGGAGAGGGAGGTAGGGCCCGGGGGTGCTGTCGGGAGGGGGAATAGCAATTTGCATATGAATTTGGGTCATAAATGTGTTGACTGGACTCACCAATGCCTCATTAATAACTAATTTATTAAAATTAATAGTTATTCTTTAGTATTAATTTTAATTTTAATTATTATATATAGCATATAAATTTTTTTGTTTCACTTTTTAATTGAACTTTAAAATTATGCTAAGTAAAGGTATAAAAAATTAAATTTAACAAATATTTACAACTCAAACTATAATACATGTGGTGAGGGACAGGTGGAGTAACTCATTTATTAAATACAATAATACAGATTTTAATGTTTGATTTATTTAATAAATAAGTTGGTATAGTTCAAGCTTAAATAGGTTAGATGACTAGGTCAATAAATTAATTGACTCGAATTGGCTCTCTAACCGAATATTTTTAAAAGAAGAGGGATTTATATACATAAAATATAAAATTATTGTATTTACTTATTAGACACATTAATATAAATGTTATTCTAAAAATATTTTAAACACATTAATATTATTCACTCCACATTGTGGTATTTATTTGTCATATACTTTCTGTTTGAATTTAATTATTTCATATTAGCTGCTAATTATTTTTAAATTAGCCACTAACAAATATAATTAGATTAGCCACTTTATGATTTATTTATATAAATAAATAATAAATATTAATTATTAGTTAGTAATACATAAATATTAATAATATCATCTTAGTAATCTAACACATAATATTTTTTTAATAAAATTTAATATATAATATTAATATATAATACTACTAATAATTTTAATTATTAAATAATACTCAATACTAATATTACTATGTTTATAGTATTTTTAAAGGAGTATTTATAATTTGAGGTTCTAATAAGTAAATATAATAATTTTAAGTGTTATGTATATAATTCTACTAAATAGAATGTTTTAAAAATATTTTTAAATACTTAACAAATAATAATTTTGGATTTTAAATCCAAATAAAAAGATTTATATGTTTAATAAGTACTATTTCGGCTACTTTTAATAATACATTGATATGTTTAAACGTGAATTGAGTGCTTTGGGGGGTAAGGGTGTTAATATGGATCGGAGATAAAAAATTAATCAAAAATTGAATCGATTTTAGATCGAATTGAAATTGAGTCAATCTAAATGAGCCGACTAACGGGTCAAAAGTTCGGCTCTGTAATAATTTTGAATCGATTTTGAGCCTGATAGGCTAGGCTCGATTCAGTTCAAAATTGGCTCGAATTAAAATGATACATATATATGTATAATATATATATATATATATATATATATATATATATATATTATAAACCGAGCCGATCTTGAACCGGATAGAGTCAAGCGATCGGCTCAAAAAAAATTGAGATTTGATTTATTTTCAAGCCGGCTCTAAAATGAATCGAAATTGGCTCGAAGTGTAAACAATCCGATTTCGAGCCGGTATTGGCTCGGCTCGAAATCGGATCGGTAACAGCCCTATTTGGGGGCAAATAAGTAATATATGTATTATTTTTGGGTTTAAATGTAAATAAGAAGTTTTTAAGGTTTGATGAGTAATACAGACGATTTTGAGGAGAAGATAGGAAAAGTCCACCTGAAATTTAACCCATTTTATACTAGAATTTATAGGTTAACCGTTCAAATCGAGCCGAGGTAGAATTTGTCATGTCGATCCGAGCGCTGCAGGAAAGCAATGCACCGGTAATTTCTCATGCTCGTTTCTCCGTTCGCCGGCGACCGTTGCTTGTTAGGCATAAAAGTCGAAAATGGAGAATCGGAGATGACCTCACGCCGTTCCTCACTCTTTTCTTATTCTCCCAGCCGTGGATGGTTCTCTCCTCAGCCTCTCCTTGCTCCGGTGAGCTTACCCTAACTTTCGGAAGCCTTCTCTCTTGTTCGTTACAGATGGACCTTCTGGCATTGTTGATTTCCCTCTCCGATTTTCTTGATTTGGCCTTTTTCTTTCGCCTGAAAGCATCCTCGGCGTTGAGGATATGCTTTTTTGCGTTGTTTTTTCCCCTCTAATCACTTTTACGTGTAGGCGTAGACGACGCTTTTATCACATTCATATCGGCAAAAGATCGTTTTCAATCGCTGCTTTTTCTTCTGGTTGTTTTGTTGATTATTTGACAAATGGTGCCACCGGGTATAGAATGTAGCTCAAAAATATCAATCCATGTGGTTCGTTTGAACTATTTTTGGCTGTTCAACTTTGCTCACAATTCATTTCAAGAATTGAATGTGATATAATCTGTTTGTACATATTTCAACATCATGTATGATAGCTATTGTAACGTTCCGACTGCTAGTAACTTGAACCCATCCATTTTCGTGTCCCTATTATCTCTGGTTACCAACTGACCTAAACATTTAAGCTATTAGGTTATGGTCTAGGAATAATTTTATATTCAACGTACTCCTCCATGCTCAAGCTTATTTGCTTTGTAATATGGAGTTTCGGCATATATATATATATATTTTCAATCTTATGCTATAGATAAGAGTCACTAGGATTCGAATTTGAGAGTACATTTGGCTATAATATCATGTTAAATCTTTTGTTATTGATTAACCTAAAAGCTTAAGGTTATAGGTTATAATTCAAAAATAATTTAATATTCTAATAGTTACCATCCATTTCATTCATCTAAAACATTTCACACTATTAAAAAGCAATAAAAACAAAGCACTAATGCAAAACTAGTTGAGGTTAACTACATGAATCATGGATCTTCTTCGTGTGATTAACTTAAAGCAATGCTATTTGTATAGGTGCAAGTGGGTCAAGCTTATGCGTTATTATGATATCTCAATTCATTCTTAGTCTGCCCTTCTCCTCTCAACATCATTGTGAATTGGTTCCCTCTCACATTAAAGTACATGAGCTTTAAAGGTCAATGATAGACATGGCTAACTAATGTCACATGGGAGCCACTAAGGTGATTCTCAAACCAATTTATAATTGTGACCTACGTGCTTGTATAGATTGATTGTTTGCTTAGAACTATTTGGGCCCATAGGTTAGTTATTTTTTAATTTCCTATTTTATGTTAGGTTTAATCAAACTTAAATTCAATTTGAAGTCGATTACAATTGACTCAAATAAACAAGTGCGAAAATGAAACAGCAATAAAGATAACTATATAAAAATACGAAAACTGATATAATATAGGTACAAGATCGTATCAGTGCTAACAATATGGCTAATTTTGCCCTCAATCAACTCACCTTAAATATCCATTTCGTATTATCTTTTATAGATGCTGCACAATTCTTTTTTTCATACCATATTCTGATGGACATGATCGCCTATCCATCTGACTATACACATCTGTTATACTAATCTTTGACGTTTTTGTAATTTGACAGTCTAATACTTGAAAAATTATTGCTGACGGACGCCTGACCACGTCAGGCGTATGGGGCCCAATAGTGGTGTGTCATACACATCGTGGGGCCTGCGTGGGCCTGATATTGTGTATACCTACCATTAGGTAGGTATGCTCATACCTAGTAGTATGAGCTGAAATTTGGTAGGTCTAGGCTAATATATGTTAGATGTGAACTCATATATACAACATATATGGTAATTCATGTTAAATTGGGTTGAAATATGATAGATGTGGGTCATACCTATTAAGTATGGAACATACTTACCTGAAAAATAAATAAAGCTTAGGTTGAGTTGAAATATGTTAGCTATGAATTATATCTACTTGGTTTTGGAATAAATTTAAATTTATATCTAACATGTATAAGTCTATACCTATCAAATTTGAGCTTATACCTACTAGGTATCTGTCATACTTACCTAATGGTAGGTATATACATCATCAGGCCCACGCGATCCTTGCGGCGTGGCTCTTGGGAGCCTGACATGGTCAGACATCTGGAGGCAATAAGTTTTTCTAATACTCACTTCCATGCAACATTACTGGTTGGATAGCTTTTATAAAATTTCTCTATTAACTCAATAAATATTTTTCTATTTTATAGTAGTTTTGTTGCACCCTTGTAATCATGTGTTGTTTCGTGATTAATATTTTCCACTGCACTCTATTATTGTGGATACCGGATAGTAGATTCAATATATTTGTGTTCTTCTATGATGAGACTATTGTGATGTCAAATGAGATCTAAACACGATTCTTCACACTTTAAATTTTAGAAAAATTTATTTAAATTATATTTATATCAAGATATGCCTTCCAACGAAGATGTTTATCAAATTTAAAGGAAAACAAATTTAGTATGGGTTTGAAAATGTCTACAAATAGCTATAACTAAGCCATGAGTCCCAAAGGAATACAATCAAAATAAAATAAGCTTTCCTGTATTAACCCACTAAGAAAATGGAAATATATATATATATATATATATTTATATAAGTCCATATAATATGATAAAGATGTGGGAATATAGACTGAAATGTATATATATATATAAGTCCATACATCATATGATAAAGATAAAGAGAGCATAGGGTGATAACATGGGAATATAGACTGAAAAGCTACAATAACAATAAAGAAAATAAGAGATAATGTGAGGATTACTCTAAATTTGTTGCTCGGACCGATGTGAAATCCGTAGAAGTCCAGATAATATTCTCATACAAGATTTGTCCAACTAGAGGTCTTTTCACAGGTTAGGTAGGTGATGACGACGATGGCATCCAACATAAAGTACATAAGATGTGAAATAAAGTTGATTTTAAGATTTGTATTTGTGTTGGATGTGCAATATCATTAATTTTTACAGTTGAAATTTGTGTTGGGCCAAAAAAATACCTCTAACCAGATGCGGGTAAGTCTATCAGCATCAATTTGCTACTGAGAAACTTATGTCGTTGGCGTGTCAAAGCCTTCGTAAAGACATCTTCTATTTGAAGATCAGTAGTAAGATGAGGAAGAGTGATAACACCTCAAGTAAAGGCCTCCCTAATGTAATGATAGTCCACCTCTATATGCTTTGTGCGTTCATGATATACTGGTTTTGCAGCTATTTGAATGGCACTAGTATTATCACCATGAAGTGGAGTAGGATCACTTGGTGGACATCCAAGTTTGGAAAAAAGGCCACGTAACCACACAATTTCAGAACACGCGGCAGACATAGCTCTATATTCAGCCTCCGTAGAAGACTTAGAGACACAGTCCTGCTTCTTACACTTCCAAGAAATCAAGGCATCTCCAAGAAAAATGCACCAGCCTGTGGTAGACTTCCTAGTATCCGGGCAGCCAGCCCAATCTACATCACTATATGCAGTCAAATGAAGAGTAGATTTTGTAGAAAAAAACAACCCACGAGTAGGTGACCCAATTAAGTATCGAATAATGCGACGAACTGCTTCAAGATGAAGATGTCGAGGTGATTGCATAAATTTGCTAACTATATGGACAACATATGAGATATCGGGCCTGGTAATTGTTAGGTAGATAAGACTACCAACAAGTTGCCTATATAAAAGCGGATCAGGCAGAAGCTCGCCTTCATCTTTTCGGTATTTCACATTCACCTCCATTGGTGTATCAGCAGTAGTAGCATCCTTTAAACTAGCTAGCTCAATGAGATCTTGGATATATTTATGTTGATTTAAGAACAAACCATGATCTCGAGAGTGAACTTCCAGCCCCAAAAAATATGTGAGATGCCCAAGATCTTTCATTTTAAATGTACTATGCAACATATTTTGAAGTTTAGTGATGAACCCATTATCATTACCAGTGATGATAATATCATCAACATAGACTAGGAGAAAGACCATACCAGTGGTTGACTTGTGAAAGAAGCGTGATGAATCATATTGACTTTGTGTGAAAGAGAAGGTGAGGAGTGCTGCGAAACTTCTCAAACCAGGCTCTAGGTGCCTGCTTCAACCCATACAAAGAGCGTCTTAGCTTACAAACCTCATGAGAAGCTGTCATTGACATACCGAGTGGAAGCTTCATGTAAATATCTTCGTTAAGGTCCCCATTCAAGAAGGCATTTTTTGCATCCATCTGATGTAAAGCCCAAGATTTAGAGGATGCAATAGCAAGAATGGTTCTAACTGTGGTCATCTTAGCAACTGGTGCGAATGTTTCTTCATAGTTGAGACCGTATTCTTGTTTGTTCCCAAGAGCAACCAATCGAGCTTTGTATCGATCTAAAGAGCCATCAGACTTGAGTTTCACAGTATAGACCCACTTACTACCAATGAGCTTAACATTGGGAGGACACGAAACAATGTCCCAAGTATGATTTTCCTCAAGTGCTTGAAGTTCTGCTTCCATTGCTTGTTGCCAACACTCATGTTTCATAGCCTGTTTATAACAAGTGGGAATGGAAATAGAAGACAAAATAGTAGACATAGCCACAAGAGTTGAAAAACCATACCTTTCAGGAGGTTTGTGAGGTCTAGAGCTTCTACGAAGAGGAGGTGGATCATTGGAAATGGGTAGAATAGGATCAGATGCCGTAGGAAGATGTGGAAGAACCTCAGTGAGACTTGTAAGAGCATCAGATGCAGGAGGAGTGCGTCTACGATAAACATAACCAGGTGTAAACCTTTGTACAGGTGTTGGTGACTTAGGAAAAATGTGGTAAAGTAGATAGAAAAGGGAATTCTGAAGTCTGTTGTGTGCTAAAGAAGGGCTGATTTTTTGTAAACCAATTCCTAGAGACACGAGTTCGACGGGCATGAGGATCATAGCAAAGAAATCCTTTTTGGGTTCCAGCATATCCTAAGAAAGCACACTTGACAGATTGGGCAGTAAGTTTATTTCTCTCATGTGCAGGAAGGTGAGCAAAGCAAACACATCCAAAAATATGAAGATTTGAATAATTTGGTGCATGCCCAAACAAACAAAAATAGGGTGAGTCATTGTTCAAGTTGGGAGATGGTAATCTATTAATTAAATAAACAACAGTAGACAAAGCTTCACACCAAAAATGAGAAGGAACACAAGACTCAATTTGAAGAGTTCGAACAACATCAAGAAGATGACGATTCTTTCTTTCAGCCACACCGTTTTGTTGTGGAGTGAAAGGACAAGAACGTTCTGATATGATCCCATGACTTTGAAGAAAAAATTGAAATTCATTTGACATATATTCCCCACCTGAATCAGATTGCAAGGTTTTGATTTTGGCAGAAAATTGTGTTTCAACTAAAGCAAGAAAGACCTTAAACACAGAGAAAACCTCACTTTTAGACCGAAGAAAATATACCCAAGTAAAGCGAGTGAAATCATCGATAAATGTAACAAAGTATTTGTAATGTTCATGAGAAATTACAGGTGCAATACCCCATACGTCAGTATGTACGAGTTCAAAAGGTTTGGTGGTGCAGGTTTTATTTGCTTTTACCAAGTTTGCAAGACGCACAATCAACATCATTATTAAAAGAAGTCGAATTTTTATTTCCAAGTAAACCAGATTTAAGCATGACTCGAAGTACATGAGAATTGGGGTGTCCTAAACGTCTATGCCACACTTGATTATCACATTGGAAAGCATTACAAGCAACATAATTTGACATCGGAGAGGGAGACAAAAGCAAAGGAAAGAGGCGTCCCACTTTAGGTCCCTTCGCGATCATCTTCCCGGACACTTGATCCTGCACAAGACAACCAGAATTTGAAAATTGAACAGTACAATTGTTGTCAACTAATTGGCCGACAGATATAAGATTAGTGGACAACTTAGGAGACACAAAAACAGTATTTAAAGAGGTTGAAATATCACCAACAACTGTGATAGGTAAGGAATTACCATCGACTGTATGAATCTGAAGATCTCCTTTATATTTTTGAACATTATTTAAAGATAAGGCAGTTTTGGTCATGTGATTGGAAGCACCAGAATCAAAATACCAAGGCTTAGGATTAGAATTTTTGTTACCTGAAAGTCCTAAAGCAGAAAGAGCAGACACTATCATTTGTTGGACCATTTCAGGAGTAATAGAAGACTGACTAGGACTAGGGGCATTCGAGGGACCAACCGAGACATTGTAGTCAGTTTCAGGTTTCTTTGGAGGCCGAATGGAACAATCTTTGATGATATGCCCTGTTTTCTTACAATAATTGCAGAATTTTTTAGTACAATTGGTGGCAATGTGCCCAAATTCTTTGCAACTATAGCACTGGACATTAATCATATCTCTGCCTCCTTTAGATCTTCCTTGAGCAGCGTAGGCAACAGGAATTGGAGCAGAATTTTGGGCTTTCTGCTCCAAGACAGCCTGTGTAGTGAGCCGTTGTTCTTCCCTGAGAAGCTCTCCTACACAAATATTCAATAAAGGAACTGGTTCTCTGTTCATCAGGTTGGACCTGATTGCTTCAAACTCCCCCCTTAACTTCATTAAAAACTGGTCACGCTTGCTAGTCTCATGGATACTTTGGATGGCAAAGAGTCCTTCAGGAGGTATACTTGCATACACAATATCAGTGTACTCAGTCCAAAGATTTTCAAAGGAAGAATAAAACTCTTGGATTGACATATTCCCTTGACTGAGTTGACCCAACTCGAGTTCTAATTGAAACCTTCATGCTGTATTGTTTTGGTTGTAAAGTTTCTTCAAGTAATCCCACATTCCTCTAGAGGCCTTATAAGGCTTGAGATTGAGAAGTATGGAGGGTTCCACACTTCCAAGGATCCAAGACATAATCTGAGCATCCTTCACCTCCCATTTCACATATTTCTCCTTCTCCTTTTCACTGTTAGGTGCAGGATTTGTCCCATCAATATGACTCCTTAATTCCTTTCCCTTGACAAAGATCTGAAATTGGAATGCCCAGGCAGAATAGTTCTTGCCATTAAATCGAACAAGAAAATGTTCAGATCGTTCCAAAGACATGATTCAACGAGAAACAAGAACGAAGAAATCAGGTCCAAGAATAGAAGGACACAAAAGAAACAAGAACAAAACACTAAGATCTTGGAGCTAGACAAGAAACCAGTCGCAAGATGAAATTGTCTCAGAGTTTTGGCTCTGATATCATGACAAAAAAATAAAAGAAAAGAGAATTTCTGAAATGTTTTTCTGTCCTTTTTCACTAGAAGAATTACAATATATATAGACATTAAGAATGATCAAATTCCTTAATCTTAGGGTCTAATATAGGAAGAATTACGGCAGGAATATATACAATAATAATGAAGATCTTAGAGAGATAATCAAGGGATATACAGCTAAGAAAACAAAATAAGGAAAGAAGAATATATTGACACCATGCACTACAGAATCTCATTTGAAATATACCATACCAATTGCTTGATAAAGGAATGAAGAGCCTATATTGGGCATATGACCAGTGAAAACAAAAGATCCAAGTTGTTTGAATGCCTTCATTCATTGCACGCCTAATTAGTTTTAAATTTCAGGTTTGCATTATGAGAAAAGAATGTTTGCTAGAACACCATGATCTTGAACAGAGATGATGAGAAGAAGTTCATTGCTAGAAGTGCATCAGCAAATATAACTGTGAGCTCATCCAATGAAATGAAGGTGTATTTTCAATCCACAATGGTCTGTGCATTGCGGAAGAACCTCCCTGCTCAACATGGGTAGTCCTTTATTCACAAACCAACAACTGAACAAGTCTTTTGGGTCCACGCCTGGTAAGCAATAACACAGATCACCTATAATTGCTCCTAATGAAATGGGCCATACACAATGGCAGTACAACGTCAGTGGAGGAAAAAAAGAAAATCTATTGAAGTCTAGACCATGGGAAATGTGCAGTAGTCCTGATTGTGCTCAATGCCCTGGAGCTTACAAAGCCAAGCAAAGTATCAGCAATATGCAAAATGAGAAAAAGGTTTCATAACAGTCTTCAGATGTTGCGACTCAATTCTTCTCCTAGTTGGTGCCATTATCAGTAACTTGTCTTGTAGTACAAATGCACCAGCAAACTAAATATTGTGCAGTGTACTTTTGTTTGACATGTATTTTCTATTTTTAGTTGCAGCTTTATAACATCCTTTATGGTGATGGCAAGGGATGGACAAGGAGAGTTGTTACTTTTTTGCACTCACATCTTCCAATCATGAACCCTCATACGAAGATTGTGCAGCAATGGAACAAATTCTTTGTTATTTCGTGCTTAGCGGCAATCTTCATTGATCCTTTGTTTTTCTTCTTGCTGAATGCTGACCGGGTATGCTTTTGTCCCTTGAGTTGCTGTTAAATGTCAATATTTCTTTGACTCTTTATTCCACTTTTATCTTGACACGTCTTAATGTGATAAATTTAAGGCAAACTCTCACTCACATAGCTTTAGCTGTCACATTAACTTGTGTACTATACTACTATGTACCATTGAGGTTTTCTTCATCAACTGAAAGGTGTTTAATTTTTCAATTGTGATGCCCATGAGCTAGATTCATTTGATATGAAGTTGCAACGTTTTGTACGTTCAGAGTTGGGATTGCTCAATATACAGAGTCAGGCTACCTGGTTCATATGAATAATTTGGCTAGTTGTTCCATATATGTTGCTATTTGGATGGCCTGCCTGCTTTGTGTTTATCATCAAACCTCTACCCTTTTACATTCTTGGCACAGGATCATTGGTCTATAGCATATGAGCCTTATTTGCAGAAAAGATTGGCTACTTGTTCCATATATGTAGCTATTTGGATAGCCTGCCTGCTTTGTGTTTTATCATCAAACATCTACCCTCTCTTTTACATTCTTGGCACAGGATCATTGGTTCTTAATAGTTTAAGGTTTTTTGAGTATACTTTAAGGTCTATAGCATATGAGCCTTATTTGCAGAAAATTTTTCAGTGTTATCCATAGTGTTGGTAACGAAAACCTTGGTCTTCTAGAAGTTTTAATGTTGATGTTTGTTACGACAATGATACTTAGACACATTAAAAATTGCATGAATCCAAGAAACTGCTTTCACTTTGTAATGTTTCCTCCTTTAGACTGTGAAGCCATTGTTGTTTATTCAGTAAATTAAATCATCAAGGCCAACCCAGCCGGACTCCTGAAATTTTCAGCAAGGTATTTGACAAGACGGTTTAACTTGAATCAATTGTCTCACCACAAATATATGATTCAAAGCTTACTACAAGGTAAATTATATCTACTATGTAATAATCAGTTGTTCTTATGCATAGCCGCTAACTCACAATAAATCTAAAATGATTCATCTCCATTATGCAACTTATAAAGACAATTAGCTCACATTAGTCAGTCTTTTGGCATCTAGAAGATCTCTCACTTTGAAATTAGATCACCTACCCTTGAACTAGAAAAATAATAAAAAGGAGTGAGTATAAAATACTCAGTTTGTAGTTCAGTCTGAAATGAATAATTAAACAAGGAAAATGTCTAACAAGCGTGCACTAGCAGAATGGGTTAACGTGGGTCTGGTGCATGAGCTACAAGAGTATCACATTAATAATAATTTGTCTTTCATGATATCTTGAGTTGACTTGCTTAGAATGAAGATCTTTAACAATATATTATTTTAAAATACTAGTTAGACGTGCATTCACAGCCGTTAAAAACAACAATAAATTGATCATATGTTCATATATGGTAAAAGTACATCGATGTAGGCATGTGTGGGTTTATGCCATGCCTATGAAATACTCAATCAACCTAAATATGATGCAATGAAATAAAATTTGATCTCTACCTATGAAGCATGAGTATAATATGATGATACAGATATATTACGATACGGATACAATAATACAACAAACTTAAAAAAAATCGGATGCAATTATGCTGAAAATGATAGTTATAGATAGAATATGTTATCTTGTTATATTTAAGGTGTAGTTTATATGGTAAATCAGAATTACGTATATACTATAAAGCACTGATATTTTATGAAGCCTAATGTATCTGTATTGTGTCCGTATCAGATATCAATACTGTCCGATATTCCACTAATATATATCCAATACACCATGTGTGTATCAATTTCTATTTATTATTTTTAAAATTATTTGATACTTTGTGATACTTCTAATTAAAGAAAAAATATTAAAACAGTCAGTTTTATTCATACAATTAAAAATGAAAAAAATCATATATAAAATAAGACCTATGCATTGACTTGAATGTTATGGGAAAGCGATACACTAAACTCACTTTAAATTGCTGAGAGCTTTATGCACACTAGTGTTTGAGCAGTAGAATATATTTAGTATTTTCAAGTTGTTGTGTCATCTATTTAGCTAATCATTTTCGTAATCTTTAGATACTAGTGACGATGTTGCTTTTTCTACCTCAACTAATATTGGATATTGATCGCCCTTTTTCTTTACCCTATTCTAGCTCGTATTGCAAAAATAATAGGACTTTGACTATTTTTTATTTTATCTATTTATTGAGTGAGAAATTTCGAGTGAGGAGAGCATGGATCTTTTTTGATTAGGTTAATATATCTGAGTTTAGGTCACAATATTTATTTTATTATCAATTGTATGTTTTTTGTATTGAGCTAATTGAGTTGAGTCATATTTAAATTGAAGCTGAAGCAATTCTATTAATATGTATTTAAACTCTTATCTTATTTTGATAATCTAACAGGTTGGGAAGCAATTAAATAAATGTAATGATACTAAATTAGATATTTTATAATGTTGCTTTTAGTGGCATTGCCATTGTTAGAAAAATATAATTAATTTGAAAAAAGTTCAAAGATTTTTTTAAAATTCATATCAACAAGGGCATATAAGTTATTTTAGTCTATTATATGAACTACATCATAAATATGAGAATAAAGTGCAATTTACACATATACATAGTTGTTGTATCCTAATATATTTGTATCATTTTTTTTTAAGTTTGTCATATTGTTATGTCTGTTTGTATCTATATTCTCATATCGCACTCGTACTTCATAGCTTATACAATTCGTTGATATGAATTTCAAAAATATTCCTTAAACTTTTTTGAAATGATTTAAACTAAAATTAATATTATTAACAAATTAGCTTTAAAAAAATGAAAACATCTTTAATAACTATTAAATTTTGAAAAATTTTAAATTTAGAATAATATTATAAAGTTTATTTCATTATTTCCTAACCTATCATATAATATGTAGGTAAGATGCGAAGTTAATTGCATATTAGTAAGTTAAGCTCAGTTCTACTCAAAATCCAACTCAAATTAATTAATTCAATGCAAATAAGATACGATTGTTAAATAACATAGTTATTTTGACTTGAATTTAAGTATACTTATCTAATTAAAATAGATGCATGCCCTCCTCTCTTTAACTCTCCGATTCACTGATTAAATAGGTAAAATAAAAGAAAATAAAATTCTATCCTTTTTTGCAATACGAGCTCGATTGAGGTAGTGAAAAAACATGATCGACATCTAATAGAAGCAGTAATATAGTGTTAACTAAGGTGGAAAAGTTGCAACGTCACTGGTGTTTTTGATACCGTGAAAAGTAGTTAGCTAAAGTAGAGTGCGCAGTAGCTTACCAAATCATAAAGATAATGCCTTAACTCTAGTATACATGAAGCTCTCTGTGATCCTAATTGCGTGAACCCGGTGTATTGTTCTCTTATTGTGAACCATTGAGTCCAAGTATTGATGTTTTATCTTGTGGACCGGATCGATTGATCCAATATTTATTTTATTTATAACTTTTGAGAAGTATTGACTTATTTTCAAAAACAATAAAAATGATACGCCATGTAGCATATTAGGTACGTATTGTTGGAGTATTAGAAGTATCAGTGCGATTCCCATAGTTGAAGAAGCGGGGAATGATCGCCGGGTGATGTTTCAAGAGAAGGAAATTACTAGAGTAAAGTGCGGCTTCTAGCAAGCTTTTAGGCCTATGAATAATAGTGGGAGGGATACATGAATAAATCGTTCTATATTAAGAAAAGAGGGAGATCTTGAGCTATATAAGTATATAATGTGATCCCAAATAGTAGAGATATCTTTTGGGGTAAAACAGTAATGTTAATGATGGGAAGCTCCATAGTTAAACATGCTTGGGCTAAAGTACTGTTGGAATGGGTGACCTCCCACGTTGTACTCAAGTCACATAGTTTCCAAAAGTTAAAATCAACAATACCTCTATATTTGGATCATGAGATATTATAATCAGTATGTGATATAGATATAATATGGATATGTTATGCTGCATAAAGTATCAGTGCTTAATAGATCTCCATGTATTTATCCTAGTTCCTAGGTCAAAACAATAGGTCCCACTATGTTTTTAATATATGGATATAATGATATTCTTTAAAAAAAACACGAAAATTTTATCAAGAGGGAGAGCTTTAACAAGCTACTAACACATGAAAATGAGTTATTCAATAATGGTTAGAATGTTGAATGATTATATTATGAAAACAATCCATCAATATATGTAACGAAATTAAAGTGTAATAAATAATATTTTAGTTATATGAGAATAGGTAAATAGTGATTAAGGAAAATAGAAATACAGGAGTTCATACAATGATTGGTCCAAACATACAACTATAACATGGAGATAACATATAAAATATGCCTACTTAAGGTAACTTAGAGACGATATACATATAGAGGAACACTAGGAAAAATGAAGCATGAAAATAAGGATAGAGGACTCAAACCAAGGGTTAGTTCGTCGATTGCATTCCAATCTTGAAGATCCCTTCCTCGACGTTAAATGCCAAGATCACTCTGCAATTTTGGAGTATTTCTCGTCAAACAACTGCCAAATATCCACTTAATTCTCCCTTAAATAACAAGGATCAGGCCTAAATAAAACCCGGTATAATCTGTACCCTCCATCATGGTTGGATTTAAATTTTAGACCCCTAGATGCAATTGTCATGCACCTCCCTCATTTGCGGCAAAAAAAGGGAGGGACTTCTCTGGAATTGTTCAAAATTTAAAATAATAGATGGTTGGCCCTTCCATGTGAGGGCCCAAACAGGAATAAAAATGACCAAACTGTTCATGAAATGTTCACATGTTTGCGGAGTCGATCATGGGTCTTCGTTTGTAATTGCACCAAAAATAGACCTCCATGCAATTTAGCCCAGGTAGACACCGCTCAGAGGAGGGGTGGTGAGCTTACCTCCTAAGCAGTACCAAGTTGCCCTACTTATTTTCTCAATATTGCTGATGCTTTGCATCATACTTGCATATGATTATCTTGTCCAAGTAAAAGTATTTATTGCCTTTTCAGCTTAAATGGATATACATCTCATACTACATGCCTAACAAGGGCCACACATTGTCGGGATTTTTAACCTTGGTGATCACTCCAACCCTTTTTCACAGGCCTATCAGGTATTGCACATTGCAATCGGACCTTTCGCAACATGGAATTTCATCTAATACATTATTAAAAAAATTTCATACATACTTCAGTCACTGTATAACTTCCAGTTAATCATAAACAAAATATAATAAGATTTTAAATTCAGGCAAGGATTTTCTAACCCACAAACTTTTACCTACAAACTTAATATCCTGAATCCACTTCTAAAGAAGTGGGTGAGAGAAAGAAGAAGACATTCAACCTTAAATAATGTTTTTTCTGACGTTTGAGAGCCAGCGTTGATAGCTGGCATCTAAAGCACATACTTTTTCTTATTCTTGTCTCCAACTTTGTCTAACTGCACTATAGATATATACACATCCTACATGTGGCTAGAATCCAGAGAGGTCTAATTAAGCGGTCAAAGTTTAACTGTCAAACTCGAACGTTCACAATCTAAAAATACTTTGTCGACTCAAGTTATTCAACATCTCTTCATCTATATATGTTGTCGAAAGCTCAAGAGACAATCAATGAGATTGGCTTTTATTACTAATCTTTAAAGCACTTTTACATGCATCAATCATGTAAGGGTGAACTTGGGCCTATTTGAAACAAAACTTTTTTAGCTTTGGGGGAGAGCGTTTTTGGTTTTTTTCTACATGTGTATGATGAAAAATAAAATTATATTAAAAATTGTGTTGGATGTGAAATAAAGTTAATTAATGTTTTGAATATTGTATAGGATGTGAAATAATGCTAATTTTTAAATAATAAAGTGATTTTTTTAATGAAAATAATAAAGTAATATTTTAATATCTGAAGCTTATGTAAGATGTGATATAAAATAATTTTTAATATTTTTTTTTTCATAAAAATATGACTTTTTTGGCATTGTTCCAAACAGGGCTAGGGAAGTTGTAGCCTTCCCCAAAAATACCAATAACTTTTTGGCTACCAATAATGACAACTGGACAAGAGAACAACAGATTCACTTATGAGAAGAATGGATTGATATGATATATAGAAACTTTGGAGCATGCTGTCATTGTGAGGGACATTCTCTTTGCCTCTATAAATAAGGGACCAAGACCAACGTGAGGAAGGAGATCACTAGAAGAATGAAGACTATTAGTATTTTCCTCTAAGAATACTTCCCTCAGTTGAGTTATCCCTTATCAATTAAACTGCTACTGCTCCAGTACTTCCCTTGTACTCTCTTTTCAACATTGTGGATTTTAAGTCACCGCATAGCTGCCATGATTTTTCTCCAAGATCTCAGGTGTCCACGTAAAAACTTTTTGGTGTGTTGATAACTTCACTGGTAAAGTCCACACATATATAGTATATATACAAATGTTACCTTAGAAAATGCCCACTGTCATTCTCCTCTCTCTCTCTCTTTCTCTCTCTCTTTCATTTCTTCATTTCTAAGGCCTTGTTTGGCATGAGCCCAAAAATGGGCAAAAAAATATCTTAATAATATTTTAAATTTATTATAAATTTTAATAACTTTATTTCACATCCTACACACCTCCCAATATTAAAATAAATTTCTTTCCCATCAACTCTATAAAATAAATTATTTTCTCTTTCCTTACCCAAATTCATCCTCCAACCAAACAAGCCCTAAGAAACCTAACAACTTATCTTTTTACCCACTAGCCTTACATAATGATCAATAACATAAGATATGGATCATACTGTTCTTTTATCTGACTGTTACTTAGATTGTAGCTGTTATGTACATTTCTGGTACTGAATTGAGTTTTATAATGCAATAGATCATTCTGGACAGGTTTAATGTAATTTTAAATGGCTGCATTCCATAACGTGACTTGGTTTTAAGATATTTTCAAATTGCAGTGGCTTCCTTACGGAATGTTTTCTGATGTAATTATCTTTGCAAACTTCATCTTGAGATGCCTGTTATTTGTTTTTTTACAAGGATACTAAATGATGCCAAAACAGCATATTTTAGTCCATGTTATTTAGTGCATGAAATTGATACTATACTATTGTTCATGCACTTGCCTTCTCTGTTCATTTTCTTGATTTGTATTAATACCTATTTATCTCAATAACAGGGTAACAAATGTATTATACTGAACTGGTCCTTGGCAACAACAATCCTAGTGGTGAGAAGCATGACTGATGTCATGTACTTCTTGCATATGCTTCTCCAAGTAAGCCTCACTTTTTAAATAATTATGGCAATGCCATACTATGCTGCATCATGTTAGCTTTCCAAACTAGAAGCATGGTGATTTCATGTAGTTCATGTATATGCTACTTTAGTTAAGCTTTTAGGCCCCATTTCATAAACATAAAAAAGCCGTGGTAAAAATAGTTATGGTTAAAAACTTTATTTTATTTATAAAAATATTTAAACATTATTTTATATCTCATTTTACACAAATTCTAATATTAAACAATCATTTTATTTCACATCTTATATGATTCTTAATAAATCAATTAACTTTATTTTACATCTAACACATTTTTTAATATATCTAACTCAATTTATTTCTTATCATACTCTAACCAAGCTAGTTTCAATTTATTTGGAAAAATTATGGATAATTCCTATGGCTTTGACTATTCATGTTCCTAGTAACTTTGTAAAGTAGGATGAAACCTAATTTTGTTTCCATAATGAAAATTAACTATATAAATGAGATATAACCACAAGAAATATATAAAGTATTGAAGAGTAGCATCATAAACTTTGATAATCTATTTAAAGCTTTTTTTCTTTAAAATAAAATTCCATCAAATACATCCTCGTATCTATTGAAGAATGAACAAGGATCACGAAATAGTCATGCAATTAATACATTGAACATTTAAAAATTGTTCTAGCTCAAAGATTTGCATTCATATGATTATGATGCATATTCAAACAGTTAATGAAAAAGCTTGTGTTCTCTTGTAAAGAGCATTTCTCATGCTCATTCTAGTCAGTAAAGATTTCTATTTCCCCGAGTATCAATAGCTTGAGGATTTATCCCTTGATATGCGAAATCTGCTTGGTGAAAGAAGATTAAAACTAGGAAAGGGACAAATAACACATAATGATGAACGTACAAAAAGCCTTTCCTATGCCAAAAATGTAAGTTACATACTATTGAATCAAGAATTGTTGCCTCCATTTAGAATCCTTGACCATTCATGTGGTAGGACAACAAACTTCTTCCAAGATGCAGAAAGAAACTAGGGTATGATCCCTCGATATTGGCTTAATATGATAGCACGATGACCTATCTCTATCTTATGGGAGCTGACTCACTTGGAGGAGAAAGAGGACCTAGCTTGTGGCTTCTCCATAAGGTAGATCATATTCGAGCAATTCTTATGGATTTCCCAAGAAAAATGTATTAGCATGCCATTATAACTTGGCTTGTGGTCTTTTCATGAGGCATGAAGAACATCCATCATGACATTCTTGGTAGACCTGTTTTGTAAGCCCATTTACAAGGTAGTGAAGCATGTACAATAATCTTGCCTTCATTTATGTCTATTTTGTGGCTAGACCAGAAGCTTTTGCTAGAAGTATCATGTAAGCGTGCCATGAGGCTTTAGATGATGAGACATGAGAGCATAAAAGTTTATCCAAAAGGCATAAGGAAAATAAAAGTGAAGACCTAAGGAAGAGCAATGACATACATAAAATACCTTGTAGCTTTCATGGTGTGGATGTCGCAATCAATTGTTGATTCATTCTTGACAGGATTTATTGTCGACGGCCGAGATTTAGCTACATTGCTTAAATTTAGATCGATTAATGGTCAAGACAGATTTGGGAAGATAGCTATTGAGGATTGCTGATACAACGGATTTAAAATCTCTCTATTCACCTTAATTGATTTCACTGATGAGAGATTCTATCTTGGGATAATTTTATTTATTGCAGTTATTTTGTACTATTATTTTTTAGTTCATGATTGGTATTTTAGTGATGAACTCTAGTATTTTTTTATTTGTGTGAGAAAATTATAATATTATATAATTTTCTTTTATTGCATCATTTTGTATGGAGGTTTATATAAACACATCTTTGAAGTGCATTTTTCTTAATGATGAATGAAATATTGTTATTCTCTCCCTAGGATTGCCTGATTTGAATTGATATTCTGGATAGGGAAGGGCTTATGCCTCGGGTGAGAATTCCTGAACGCTACTTGCCTTAGTTCATCTCCTTTGGGCTCGACTTCATTCCTTTTGATCCCTCACAACATTCACTTCACCCCACCCTTTTATTTATTTCGATTGTCGTTTGTAATTCATTGTTTTGCTCATATCTTCTCCGACAATGCTTCGTCGTGCCATCGTCCACACTTTAAGCATCACATGCTTCAAAGTGCCTACATTGCAGCCCACGTTGACTGCAGCACCTGCACAAATCGTGCTTGCAGTTGTATCTCATTGATAGTGCAAGTCTCCATCGCGTCCAAGCCAACCTCATGTGTCTACTGTAGTATTTGAGCCAGTCGCAGCACCCGCACCTTTGCCAAGCTTTGGTAGCACCAGAAATTGCTTGAGTTGCGTCGTTTACATGGCGGCCTTCTCCGATTATGCCCTGAACGTGCGAGGCACGAATTGAGCCTCATGAGCGGTTGCGCTTGTAAATATTAATGTTAATAAATGCATCAATATTAATATATGACAAACATAAAGTGGATATTTTCTAACTTAATCGCAAAACTCTAAAGTTTCCTGGATGAAGGATTCACACCCATCTTATGCCATTTATAAGACTGTTACCTTTTCGAATGGAAGGACCCTCGTGGGGCATATCTCCTATAAAACCTCACTTCATGTTGTCTCTGAAGTCATTTTCTTTGATTTATTGAATTATAATTTGACTCCCTTAATCTATTCGGTGAATTTTTATTTGCTGTCGATTTAAATTTATTTAAATTCTAAATTAATGTAATTTGCGGAATTTTAAAATATCTTAATTTATCTCATAATTAAATTTTGAAAATATTTGTATTTATTTGAGATAATTTTATTATGTAAATTTACTGTTATCAAATTTGCATATCATTTCAATCTATTTTGCAATATTTTATTTTGACAATTCATTTAAGCCATTTTAGATTCATTTATTCAATTAATTTTATATTCTTGTAAATTTTATATTCTCTTTGATCAAAGTTTATGGCGATACTAAGTTACACTTTTTTTAAAAAAAAGGGATCCCAATTTAAGAGATCAACTAACTAATGTGATAGCTAAAATTAATTATGTCGTTACTCGTCTAGAAGTGGAAGACCCTAATTTCGATTGAAGGTTGGAACCTACAACTTATTTGGATTAGGAGATTGATATTGATGATTAGTTTGAATTTTGTTCTATATGTTATTTTTAAAAAATTGCTTTTGGTAAAAAAAAAAGCTTACCAAGTCAAATTTTATGTTGATGACATAGAGAATGATCGTCTCCGTTAAGGAATGGGTCTGATTAATTCTTGGGACGAGTTTAAATGTATTATAAGAAACTAAGAAACCAGTATGTTCCTTAATCTTATTATAAATATCTTTTGAATATGTGGGAGAGTTTGACTCAAGGGATGAAAATAATATCTGAGTATATCGATGAGTTTGAATACTATAATGTACGATGTAGAGTTTTTAAAAATTAAAGACTACCATAATTAGATTTTTAAGTGATTTGAGAAATAATATACATAATAAGTGGCATCGGTATTCGTTCAAAACACTTGATAAAGTTTATCAAAAGGCTAGAGACTATGGGAGATCATTAGTAGTTCGACATCCCGAGGCCCAAGATAGTCATATCCTCATGAGTATTTTATCTTTTGTTAGGAAAACCAACTATTATGAAACCTAGCACTACACATGTTCTTACTATTAGCCCGCCTTCGAAAGAGGACCCAATAGAGTGCCACTTAAATACTCCCATTTGCTTTGTTAGTTTGCTATTTTGAGTGAGGATAAGATCGAGTATCCTCCCCAAGTTTCCATAATTATTGAAGAAGGCAGTTCACATTCTTTAAATATGTAGTTAATATTGTAGATCTTAAAATGATAGAAGAATATTAAAAGAACGAATATGAAATTGAGGAAAATAGTGAGGATAAGATCATAGATGAAATTGAGATGATTGAAATTCTTAATTATAAGGATTAGATTATATCTTCTATAGAGTCATCCATAATTGAGAATTTTGAGGAGAAAAATTTATTATATGCTCCAATACTTGGTGACGATAATAGAAAGTTTGTTTATTTTATTGAGGATCATGGTGGGTTAGAAGTGAAAGATATACATGTTGAGGATGACATCATATTTGAGGCTATTACCTATATGAAACACACATCTAAGAGAGTCGTTAAAAAAAATTTAGAAGAAAAAGAAAAGAGGGACAAAAGAATGATGGTGTGTGCAATAGTATAACTTGTTCTACATTGAGGTTTGTAGAGATTGGTTTGTTAAATTTTATAGTTATTTTTGAAAAGCTTTTACATGCCTTCATATCACTGTTGCCTACTACCTATATACTAACGATCAAATTGAGTTAGTAGGTAGATTTTGTGTTTTTGTTTAGTGAGTCTGCATTTACTTTTATCTTCGTTATTGTGTATTTGAGAGTCATTTGAGTTAGGTTTATATGTGCATTCTCATTTACATTTATAACATACAAAGATCAATAATTTTTCATTAAATTTATTGCACATGAATGCGAACTTTTTCTAAAAATAATTATATAATAATTTAAAGAAATTTTGAACTTGTAAAGAAGGCTAATTTAAAGTTTTAAATAAAATTGAGTTGGTTGGTTAAATTATATATTTACCACTAGATTTTGAAGCTTGTATTTTCAGTATTTCAGATTGGGTGATTTTTCAGGTCCTAATAGCTATTAAGGTTTAATCTTCTATATTTCTATCTGAGCGAATTTATACGTATTCACTAGCTAAATTTACTTCAAATTAAGTGCAAAATGAATAATTTTTAATGATTTGATAATTTTATTTGAAAAGATACTAGTGATTTTTGGTTCGGTGTAGTTATTTATCTTTTTAGGTGATATCTACTCAAAATTGAGGGTTATTAGTGGTATCTGGTTCGATGGAAGGATTTGTCTCCATAAAAGATTTATGGGTTGCCCAAGAGGAGTTGCAGCAAATTGATTCAGACATCTTGGAGAGGTACCACAATGGAGTTGATTCCTACTCGACGAGGTCGAGTTCGTTCCACCACAGGTGGATTGGTGTACCATAGTGGAGTTGACTCCTACTTGACGGAGTCGAGTTCTTTCTACCCCAGATGGATTGGTGTGGACACCTATGAAGCCTAGTATGGTTTAGTTTATCAAAGACATGCTACAGCTAATTTAGTACTTCTTATTTAGCTGGATTAAATCGTATTTAGTCCGCAATTAGTTTAGTTTGGTTGAGTCATGACTAATCAAGCTTGTTTAGCTAAATTAATTAATTTAAATTTGAGAGTTATCTGTTAGGTAGACTGGGCTAAAATTAAGAGAATTTATTTTAAATCAAACTTTATTTAATTTTAAAATAAATGCCTTATGAATAAAATTAATTTTCCCTTTTAATTCATGGAATTTGAATCATGATTCATGAAATTAGATTAATTTAAAATTTAGAAAAATGGGGTTAAAGCCTAGGGTGAAAATTCCTAAATCCTTAATTTTATTTTCCTCTTTCTTCCACCCTCCAAATAGCTGTCGTGTTATCGTCTTGCATTAACTTTGGTATCGAAGCGCGTTATCTTGTGTCATGGTCTCTATGTTCTTACTCACATATTGAAAATAATATTGGATTTAAATCAACTACCATCAAGGGCGTCGTGGTGTTTTTCCTGCTAGTGTAGTTTTCCACATGAAAATTGCCTCGTCTCTTTTTATCTTCTGTTTCCCTCGTTTTCTATAGTTTTCCACCATTTCATTTCCACTGCTTAAACGAGGTTCGAGCATGCTGTGAGTGGTGATCTCCCTGTTGTACGAGATCCAGTATATCCATTCATGGATGGCAAATTTTCTCTTGAACACATATTTGATGGAACTTTAAATATTCTGACAAAATTGTGAACTTTAACAACACGACTTCATGTCAAGTGTGGTGTGTGCCACCAACATGCAACTGTGGATTCATGTGAGCTGCCTTAATAGGTTGGACCAAAGTGACTGAGCGTGACCTCCTTACAGCAGTTATTTGGTGGAGTTATGAACTCCTTAGAGAAGCTATTTATTTATAAGTTTATGCATAACTTATTTAACCTTAACCCTACTTTTCTCCAAAATGGAAAAGAAAGTTGCTCTTTCTAATTTTGCATGAACTCCAAACAGGTATCAAAAGGCTACTTCTGTGACTTCTATCAAGCTCTGCTGAATTCCTTAGTTGATGTTCATTGTTGATTTTGTGATTTTTTTGTTACTTATTATTTTGAATACACTTTACTTACCATCAAAATGATTTCCACAGTTCAGATTGGCTTATGTGGCTCCTGAATCTAGAGTGGTCGGTGCTGGTGATTTAGTGAATGATCCAAAGAAAATAGCTTTTCACTATCTCCAGGGTTACTTTATGCTCGATCTATTTGTACTACTTCCGCTTCCTCAGGTAACACTTTTGTCCTTTGTTAACCAGAATGTGAAGACGCTTATGTGGCCAATAGCCATTCTAATTGATAAAATTTCTAATTGTGATGACTACTTTTAGATTTAGAGAATCACTATGATCACTTTTCATTGTCATATTATAGACTTTCTTATGCTTTAATGCAGGCAATATGCTAAATAAATCAAAGTCTTATTAAGAGGCTACGCCCCTGTAAATTATTCCACTATTATTTTAGCTAAAATATTCATCGGGACTTTTGTATTGTCATGGGACATACGAATGCTGATTGGGCAAGGTCCCCAAAAGATCGGAGATCTACATCGAGCTATTGTGTTCTATTAGGTGATAATCTAATATCTTGGAAGAGTAAAAAACAGAATGTAATAGCAAGGTGGAACTGTTGGGGATCTAGGATGCATTCTTGTTTGGTTCGATGATATGATGCTGAAAGCAACTTATTTGGTCTGCAACTTATACAGAGTGATCTGTGACCTCATGCATCAGATATCCTAATAGATATGAATTTGGTAAGCTGCTGCACGAACAACTATCTCTATGATAAGTTGCAAGATACTCATAAAGTTTTTTGCAAGATACTCGTCTGCCCAAATAATTCTAAACCACATAACAAATGGAATCCCTATGAACTTGCTTAGAGGTGTCGATATGGTCAACAACCTTGACTATGGATTTGGGTGAGATTTTCTTTCTAGAACATTGCAACAATAATGTCAATTTGGTCTTTTAGTTTTAAGGCTTTGTTGGGTTGGAGGAAAATTTTTTTTGATAATTTTTTGTGATTTTTCCAGAATCATGTATGATAGAAAATAAGTAAGTTAGCTTAAAAATTATGTTGAATGTGAAATAAAGTTGATTAAGTTATTGAGACTTATGTAGGATGTGACATAAACTGATTGTTTAATGTTAAAGTTTGTGTACGATGAAATAATATTTTTAATTTTTTATAAATAAAATAATTTTTTAGTCATGGGTTTTTTGTAGGGCTTTTTTCCATTTACCTAAAAGAACCTGGTGTACTAATTCATGGAGCTTAGTAAAAGAATCTTTCCTTGACAGAAATAATTTGTTTTAAATGAAAAAAAATCTGAGATAGAAATTGAAATTTAGGAGTATGCGTCTTTTTCGCTTCTTAACCTAATTGGTTCTTTTTCTTGCAAGGTCATGGTAGCGGTTGCAATACCAAGATCTTTAGCTTCATCGGCAGCAAATTATGTAAAAAATGTTTTACGTGTCACAGTTTTCCTTCAATATATACCGAGGATAATCAGAATTATGCCACTGCTCGGTGGTCAATCTGCCTCTGGGTTCATCTTTGAGTCTGCATGGTCCAATTTTATAATTAATCTTCTCATGTTTTTCTTGGCCGGACATGTTGTTGGTTCTTGCTGGTACCTTTTCGGATTGCAGGTTCGTGTGACAAAAGTTATTTATAGGTTAATATTCTTCATACTTGGTTTGTCAAGCTGGAATTGTAATCTTTCATTGAGTATGATACTGTGTTGTCTGTGTCTAGAGGGTATGCTGTTAATCCATGTTTATAATTTTGCTTACTCTAAATGAAATTGCTTGCAGTTTGGCTGAAAATGATTAAAAGTTGGTGTGTAACGGAAATATTTAACTTTTCATTGAAACTTTCATTAGTTTTAATTCTGAAAATTTATACAGATAATAGTTCTATATTATAATCATCTCACATTAGTTAGGGAACCTATGAGTTCAATTCTGATTACTTGTAGCAATTTTTTTAAAGTGGTTTTCTATAGAAATATCCGAAAATACATTTGCACTCATAAAATTTGTCATTCAAACTGTAGACTTATTTCACATGACAAGGAATGACACCATCATATCTGCTAACAGGTGGAAATTGTTAAAATGGACCTGTTTGATACATGTACACTTTAAGATATAAGGCCTCCATTGTATGTACTATTAACAACACAATCAATAGTGTGATTGCTTGTACTTTTAATAGTAAATAGGAACGTCCATGTGACTTATCTATTTATCTTTATTTTATTTTAAACTCATGGATTATCACTGACATCATATTTCGACCGTATGATAGTCTTTATTTTTTGTGGTAGTTCATAAAAGTAGTACTGACCAAATAATCTCTGCACTGAGGTAATATGTTGATCTTTCTCATACTTCGTTTGCTCTCAGAGAGTCAATCAGTGTCTACGAGATGCATGTGCGCACTCTAGTATCTCATCGTGTAAATCTTTCATAGATTGTGGCTACGGGGATGGCATTCACAGGTTCAAATCAATACCATCTTGGAATGAATGGATAAATGACTCGAGTTCTAGCAGTTGCTTTACTACTTCAGGTGACTTTCAATATGGGATTTATGAAAAGACTGTTGTCTTAACCACAGACTATAGAATGCTTAGAAGATACTTATATGCCCTCTTTTGGGGATTTCAGGTATTTCATCTATTCCTTCTGTGAATAACAACTGAATTTAGTTATTTTATGATGTTTTTGGTTGACTTTGAGCAAAGAAAAATATTTCAATTACTTGAAGATGTTGACCAAATAATGTCAGAAACTTATTTTTCTTTTTCTTCAAAATCTTTTCTTTTCTGTTTTTTCCTATAGCAAATCAGTACTCTAGCAGGGAATCTAGTCCCAAGTTATTTTGAGTGGGAAGTCATGTTCACTATGGGTATCATTGGGTTGGGATTGCTGCTCTTTGCCATGCTCATTGGGAACATGCAGAATTTTCTTCTTGCACTTGGAAGAAGGTAATGCATATCCATGGTTGTCCTGTACTATTTTGATCTCGTTTACCGTATAGCTTCAATGATTTCAAGTGGTTGCATTTAGAAAACAGCTTTTTACTGTTTACAAAAAAGTCTATATGTCGAATTTCACTAAAATTATTAACCAAAAGTTCTGGCTAAACCTGCCTTTTAAATACAAAGCATGCATTGAAACAGGCAAAACTGCCTTTTAATATGATGTTCTGGCCTTCTGCATTGTTTTCTGGCTTTGTTATATTTATGAATGAGCGTATGCATAAAAGCTTTGTTTTTGGTGTCCATAGAGAAAAATATCATTGTTTCCTGATGGACTTCTTTTGAAATCCTTCTGACTGTATTGTCGTTTATTATTTCATTTTTTTGCAAATTATAGTAATTTACATGAAAATGTAAAATGAATTTAACTAAATATGGTACTTTAAACTCTCTTTTCTTTTCAATTTTTTAATTGCCAACTTCTAGTGCAATTAGTAAGCTTTAGCACAGCCTCTGGATTTCTAGAATCAGATTGATATTTTGACATAAAAAACAATAGCGGCACTTGTTCTTCTACGAGCATTGTTAAATCTCTGGTTACCAACTGACCTAAAAGCTTTAGCTTGTAGGTCTTGATAACAAAGGCATTTTCAAGATGCCTTTATTCTCAACAATTCTCATGTGATCACTATCTGTTAGTAGAATGTCATCAATATATACAACTAGAATTACCGATCCAGATGAGGAATGATGAAAGAAAATGGAATGGTCTACAAAACAACTTCGTATTTTAATAGGGCTTATTGAACAAGCTCTAGGACTTTGTTTTCGACCATAAATAGCTTTTCTAAACTTACATAACTTATTCTCCCTCTAAGCTACATACCCAGTGGTTGCTTCGACAAGATCATCATATAGGAAGGCATTACTGAATCCAGCTGCCACATGTTCCACTCTGATTGATGGCTAGTGAGAATATTAAATAAACAGAATTAAGTTGGGCAACTGCTGAAAATGTTGCAACCTAGTCTACACCGTAGATCTAGGTATATCATTTTACAACTAGGCGAGCCTTGCATCGATCAATGGATTCGTTAGGTTGGAACTTAATTGTGAAGACCCAACGACGTGCAATAGGGTGTATTGGAGGAGGTGGAACATGATCCCAAGTTTGTCAATTTATGAGGGAAGTCATTTTTGCATCCATAACCCGTTTTCATCTTGGATAGGATTCGTGATATGTCATAGGAATTAAAACAAAGGACAATGGTAAGGCAAACTACTGATATGAAAGAAATAAATAATCAAGGGTTAAGTGAGAAGACAAATGATGGGCAGTACTGCGTTTACCATTGTGAAGAGCAATAGGAAGATCGGGTTAGTAGGATCTCTTATAGGAGGAACCTCAATTACTTCACAATTGCAGTTGTGAATCTGCTGGTTGGAAGGGATGTGTCCTTTGAGTATACACTCGTAAAGGCTTAATGGGTTGAGGGATAGGAGCAATAGGCAGTAATGGGACACGCAAATCTCTAGATTGAGAATTAAGAGAGTTCAAATAATATGAGATAGTTAGATTCATGGAACAACACATTAGTAAAGACATACAATCGACGAGAAATAGGACCATAGCACCGATAACTTTTTTGGGTTTGAGAGTAGCCTTGAAAGTTACATTGTGTTGAACGAGAGAGTTTCTAAATGCTAGGGCAGAGAGAGTCGACAAAATAAACACACCCAAAAACCTGTGGAACAATTGAAAAGTGGGGCTTCCCTGGATGAAGAATGGAAAAAGGACTCCTAGAAAAGAGGAAGGAATTGATTAAGTAACACGATGTAAGGACAGACCCCAAAATAGCGAGGAACATGAATATAAAAAGTTAGTGTGCAAGCAACATATAATAGATGTCTATTTTTATATTCAATAACACCATTTTCTTGAGAGGTGTAAGCACAAGAAGTTTGGTGCATAATACTCTGATCAGAGTAGAAGGATTGAAAACTGGAGTGCCTATACTCAAGAGCATTTTCAGCATGAAAAGTTTTAATAGAAGCGAAAAAAATGAAGTTTAATTTCATTATAGAAAATTTTAATTACAAGAAAGATCTCATATTTACTACACTCCAAAAGATATAGTCAAGTGGTACGAGTGTAATCATCAATAAAGATAACAAAATAACGAAAGTCTAAGTGAGTAGTTACTGGGCTAGGGCCCCAGATGTCAGAATAAACCAACTCAAAGGGAGACGAACTTATTAGACGGGAAAGAAATACGATGATGTTTGCCAAGTTCACATGCATCACACTTAAAGCAGGAAAGGGAAGAAGGAACCATGACAAAGTCTCGTAGAAGTCCGGGAGGAGGATGTCTCAGACAACAATGCCACTGATACATAAAGGAAGTATAGGCTTGAGTTGATGAGGGTGCAGATGTAGAGAGATCAACCATGTAGTGTACACCCCCAGCTTCAACACCACTAATCATCTTCTGCGTCTTGAGATCTGATAAACACATTAAGATGGATAATATGTCATAAGCAATTGTAAGAAGTAGTAATGCGATGAATGGATAGAAGATTAATAGGTAACTAAGATACATAAAGGAGATCCTGAAGAGTAAAGGTAGATAAAGAAGAGACAATTCCTTTGCCAAGACTAGAGAAGTCGATACATCAGCTAAGATGATCGGAGAAAAAGTAGAAAGTTCTATTGCATTAATAAATTACGATTACCTATCATATGAGATGATGCCCCTGAGTTAAGAATCTAGGACATACTAGAAGAAGCAATGCTGCAAATTCAAAAAAGTAAAGACCAGAAGCAGAAACCTCAGAGCTTTGAAGCAAATGATCAAAATTAGTTTGTGATGTAGTGACATGTTGGGAGTCAAAGATGTACTAGCAGGAGTGTTAGCATTCATTCCAATATGATCAAACAAATGCTGAGCAGTTGCAAGATAACCAACTTTCACCCAACAGTGTTTAGAAGGATGGTTTGTACGATGGCAATGGGTGCAAGGAAGAAAAGCTTTTCGATTACAACTACATCTAATAGTGTGATCATGATGCTGGACGGATGAATGATGATGCAGTTTAGAGATCAACAATTTTATAAAGCAGATTATTCACAAACTAATGCTAAAATATCAGAGAACAATTCTGTAATGACTGAGAAATTAATTAAACCCGCAAAACTGATTTCTTTCAAAATTTTAAATAAATTAGATCGAAGGTAATTGAAAAATTACCAATTCAGATTAGGGTGCAATCCAGTCTTCAACAAATCAAAAACGGGGAACAAGATTAAGGATCTCACAATATTTAACCAACAGTAATTTAAATTCACTTAATAATGAAAGGTCGCACAGGTGGCACAAATTCGAGCAAATCACAAGCGAGCAAAAAAATCCAAATTATTCGACTTAACCAGGTCAAAGGCTTTGTTGAAATTCGTACCTGAGTAAGAGAGTACAGGGACCACGATGTAATTTTTCTAAAAATTTAGGGCTCAGGCAGCTTGGGCGCAGGCGCGCTTGGGTGCTGGCGCGGGGCAGGTGCAGGCGAGCGTACGGGTAGGCGCGCTGGCAGGCACAGTAGGCACGCGGGCNAGGCATGCGCAGGATGGCGTGTTGGCGCGCGCAGAACGGCGTGTCGGCGCGCGCAGGATGGCGCATGGAATAGCAGACTGGGTGCGCTCAGCGGCGTCGAGCGGTGTTGTGTACTCACGTCGACATAGTCGGCGTGATGCATCGACATAGTTGGCGCTGGCGCGTCGTCGGTGTTGTGGAAACCTGACGACGCGATCACGTCGAACAGGAATCGGCGAGCTAGATCTAAGAACGCAAACGAGCAGGCGGGGTGGACGAGGATGAGGTGAGGTGAATGCTGAGGGATGTAAGATGAATATAATCGAACCCAGAAGGGAGGAGCCGGAGCGGGTGGAGTTTAGGGATTCTCACCCAAGGCCCAATCCCTTCCCTATCCAGGATATCGATTCATTCCAAAATCAAATAATCCCAAGGAAAACACAAATCAAATTCATTCAGCATTAGAAAAATAAGAGTAACAGGGAGGTTTATATAGACCTCCATACAAACTGATTCAATAAGAAAAAATACATAATGTAATAATTTCTCACACAAACGAAGAAATACCAGATAACATGCCTAACATAATAATCACAGAAATAGAAACAACTAATACAAAATAAATGCGAGAAATAAAATCATCCCAAAATGGAATCTCCAATCAATCAGAATGAATGAGAGATTTCCAATCCATCAAGTCAGTGATCCGCAGCATCCATCTTTCCAAATCTGTCCTAACAGTCAATCGATCCAGATCGAAGCGGCGTGGCTAGATCTCGGTCGTCAACGCTAAACTTTGCCAATAATGAATCGACGGTCGATCGTGGTGTCCCCACCAACTCTCTCATTCACGATTGCGGCCATGAGCTGACCGACCACCATGACTTGCAACAGTGAGAGCAGACTAATCATAAGGAGATGAGGTAGAATGAAGCTTAGTGACACAAAGGACACGGGACAAGGCAATCATAATGTTGGGGATTGCACAGTAATAGCCATTAGTTGAGCTTGTATTGATTGGGGGGAGGGATGAAGTCCTAATAGGAACTTGGCGACAAAAAAGCAATCATGTTGTCTTTGCCAAGTAGTAGGATCATTTGAGAATGATGATATTGAAGAAGTTTATCCCATTTACCCTGTAAAGTATTATAATATTATTGAACAGTCATGTGGTGATGAGAAGAGACCATAATATAATGTGTATACTCGTGAAATATCACTGTCTTGAGAATAAGTGGCCTTAAGAAAATCCTACATAGCCTTGGTAGTTTTGTGAAAAGTAGAAGCAATTGCTGGTTCCAAGCTATTCAAGAATAGTAAAATCTGAAGCTTGCAATTTTTGAAATTTAACAATAGTTGTCTTATTTGGAGGAGGTAAATCAAAATGTGCTAGCTTTTCATGAAAACCCACAAGAAAACGAAAAGCTCGAGACCACAAGATATAATTGGTTCCATTAAATTTGATGGTGGTACCAATATTCAAAGGGAGTTTGAGTTCTAGTTTGGGAGATTGTTGCGATGCAGTAGGAATAGAAATGACTGTCACTTCAAATAAACAGAGTAATGTGAGGTACAATGTTCCTAAGGAAATACAAGACAAGCATAGTCCAACAAAAAAAATAAGAATAATGACAAATAGGGGCCTAGATAAAGAAGTATTTTTAATAATACAATTTGAAGCTGATTTTAGCACCTTAATTACTTATCTTTATTTTCTCTTTTTTTCATAGATGTTATCTCTATTTTCTTCTTCATTAAACAAATATCTGTATTGACTTTATACTCAGTAATAAGAGGGTCATTTGTATGTTTATGTGACTGAAAGAATGGTTTGTCAGGAGACTGGAGATGCAACTAAGAAGGCGAGATGTCGAAAAATGGATGATACGCCGACATTTGCCAGAAGAGCTGCAAAGGTTCGTCTTACTAGTGTTTGTTCTACTTTAATCACATTATGCTATTCTAAACTCCAGTTTGTAATTCTTTGTTATTGAATTTTCTTTGCAATGTGGATAGGTGCAACACTTTTGCAAATTTGATCACCATCTCTTAGCTTTCCTATTTATTAATATATCTAACTGATCCGATACAATCTTTTTAGAAGTAAAAGGCTCATCATCTCAATTGTGAATCTTTCCTTTTAGTTTACCGTTATGTACCTGCTTAAATTTTTTTATTTCATATGTGATTTGTTAGGGTCTTCAAGGTGATATAGAAAGAGGAGAATGAATGTATATTGTTGTTTTCTTTACATCTGCATCAATTAGCGCAACCACATACTTCCAAGCATATAACTAGTAGGTTTTCAACACATTTATATTTGCATATATATATATATATATATATATAT
>JAEMOT010000824.1:266245-277641 GCA_019297695.1 Apostasia ramifera
ATATATATATATATATATATATATATAGGCATACAAATGCATAGAGGTAAACAAGTGCATCACACCTAAGCGTGTGCGTAGGCTTTATGAAATGCAAGTCAGCAAGAATATTTAAATGCTATTGCCGTGTTGCAAGAGAAGCAAATTTAAGTGACTAATTTTTGGTGAAAATTATATAAATGCCCCAAAAATTTACCTATTTATATATTTAGCTCACATAACCTTGTAATTACACAACATACTCTGAAGTGATTCAAATTGCGAACTACTATCCTTGTATTGCTATTCTACCTACATATATTCTTTGTACTTGCTTATGTTGGGGAACACAAATTTTGGGGCAGAGAAAAATGTGAACGTATTTGTTTGAAGAAAAATCAAAATCCTCTCCCTTACACATTTATTTTTAGGGTTTATATCATAATTACATCAATGCTCTTAACCTAGTATCTAATTACAATGAAATTATCTAACACTCCCCCTCAAAGTAGACAACTCTAAGACTAAATGATTTTGTCAATAAACTAGCTAATTGATCGTTGGAGCTCACATAAGTAGTGGCAATCTCCTTAGATTCTAGCTTTTCTTTAACAAAGTGGCAATCAATCTCAATATGTTTTATCCTCTCATAAAACACTAGATTAGAAGTGATATGTATGGCTATTTGATTATCTCAATACAACTTTATAAGCTAAGTGAAACCCAATTCCATCATCAATTGTTTAAGCCGTACTTGTTCACAGGTGGCCAGTGCCATGGCCTTATATTCTGTCTCAACATTGGGTTGGGTCATTATATTCTGCTTCTTGCTTTTCCAAGAGATTACCACTAGGTAGTACACAATAACTGAAAATAGGGTATCTATCAGAAGGAGATCCTTTTCAATCAGCATCTGTATAATTTATCACTTGAAGATGACCACGATTATGATATAGAAGTCCTTTTCTTGGGGATATTTTAATATATTTGAGAAACCTTAAAGCAACTTCCCAATGATTCTCACAAGGAGATTCAAGAAATTAACTAGGCACACTTACAACAAATGAGATGTCAGGTCTGATTACTATAAGGTAGTTTAGTTTGCCAACTAATCTGCGATATCATTCTGAATCAAATATTGGCTCCCCTTGGTTGGACACTAATTTGACATTAGGATTCATGGGAGTGTCAACTGGCCCAGTTCCCAATATACCAATGTCTTCAAGCATGTATAAAATATACTTCTTCTGCAATATGTATGTCTTCCTTTGAGTGAGCAACTTCAATCCCCAAAAAATAATTTACATCTCCTAGATCTTTGGTTTGAAATTGCCGATGTAAGTGGCCTTCGAGTTTAGAAATCCCATCATTGTCATCGCCTATGATAATAATTTCATCTACATAAACAATAAGATGAATTTGCCTCCTAGAGTCTGATATCTTATAAAATACTGAGTGATTCGACATACTCCTTGACATGCTAAATTGAATTAAAGCTGTACTAAATTTTTCAAACAATGCCTGAGGGGACTGCTTTAGGCTATATAATGACTTCTTCCATTTGTAGATTAATTCAGACTCCCCCTGAGCAACAAACCTAGGTGGTTGCTTCTTATAATTCTCGTTATCTAGGTCTCCATGAAGAAATGTATTCTTAATGTCAAGCTGATATAAAGACCATTGAGAAATTGTTGTTAGAGTAAGAAATAGACACATCGAAGCTATTTTGACCACTAGAGAGAGTGTATCCTTATAGTCAATACCGTATACTTGGGTATGGCTTTTTGTTATAAGTCTAATCTTTAAATGATCCACTGAACTATTAGGAATTTTTTTTATAGTATACACCTATTTATATCCAACTGTTGATTTTTCGGGAGGAAAAGTAACTAAATTCCAAGTATCATTAGAGTGTAATGCTGACATTTCATCTGTCATAGATTGTTGCCAACCTGGATGAGACAATGCCTTTGATAAAGACATGGGAATCAATACATTGGATAGGAAAGAAATGAAGGCAAGGTACGTTGGAGACAAGGTAGCATAAGATATATTGAGAAATAGGATGAGCAGTAGTGCACTGACGAGTACATGTTCTGAACGTAATAAGAAGATCAAGAAGATCATGCTCATAGGTAGGATCCAAGACTGGAGAGGTATCTAGGTGGATAGTGGAGTTGTCAAAAGTTGCTACAACTTTTGGCTGAGATCGTCAACTATAAACTTGTAGTTGCTTAGTCACTAGCACCACTAGTTCTGTAGGAGACGACAATGGAATAGATAAGGACACATGAACTAGAAGTGTCGTTGAGATAGTTTTTGAGGTGTAGGTGTATTAGTGAAGTATAGAGTGGACTTAAAAAATGTCACATCAGCTGATGCAAAGGCACGATGCAACTCCGAAGAATAATAACGATATCCTTTCGGGAAATGAGAGTATTCTAGAGAGACTCTTGACTAACCGAGATGATAGCTTATTCTTACCAAATACACGAGGTTGATGACCGTAAATTTCATCTTTAGGAAAGAGAGTGAAGAACGGAATCTGATCATGAAGAATAAAAGAAGGCATGTGATTGATAAGGTAGCATGCTGTGAGAATTGTATTATCCCAAAACTACAAAGAAATCCCATGGGAAGTAATAGGGTTCGTGCAGTGTCAACTAAATACCTATTCTTTCGTTCAGCAATACTATTTTGTTGAGGTGTATGTTTACAGGAAGACTGATAAAGTATCTTTTAACTTGATAGATAAGATTGAAAGGTATTTGAGAAATACTCTTTAGCATTATTACTACATAAGACATTAACAGAAACATCAAACTGTGTTATAGTTTTTTGCATAAGATGAAGAGAATATAGAAAATAACTCAAAACAATCCTTTATTAAAACAATCATGTCATCTTTGAATAATATCAATGATGGTGACGAGGTATTTAAAACTTAGTTATAAGTGACATGACTAGGTTCCTAAATAGTGAATGAACTAAGGCAAATGGAGCTGAAGCCACGATTATTGACTCAATTAGGAAACATAGATTTATAATGTTTTTCCCAATTGACAGGACTGACATTCTAAATTTTGTAGGCTAGAAAGATTAGGAACCATCTTTTGTAGATTTTGCAAATCTGGGTGCTCGAGATGACTGTGAATTGGGAATGGAGTAGTGTTAATTACAAGAGCGAAAGATGGAGTTATAACTAGTGGTATAATCCTTGAGACTCATATCCTGTGCTAATTATCTTTTCAGTCCGTGAATCCTGAATACAAACTAACTCAAAGGTAAATGTTTTAGAACAATTTAAGGATTTTGAAAATTTATTATTGGATAATAAGTTCAAAAGAAATTGAGGCAAATAGAGGACAAAAGATAATAGTAATAAGGAAGTAAGAATAACACTACCAATTCTCTTTATTGATAATATAGATCCACCAGTAAGAATGACATTAGTATTATGTGGAGTTTCTTTAAGATGGACGAAAGATGAGATACTACAGAACATATGATCAGAAGCACTTAAATTAAGAATCCAGGAATTAGGATTAACAATGTGAGATAAGCATGTTGTAGATGTGCTCTCTTGAGCCAAGATGATTACTAACTGGAGATATGTCTCTAAGAAATCTGCACTTGAAGTAATCTATAGTACTCATGAACAAGAACAGAAATATTAGGCTTGTTGTTAGAGGGTTGGTTGCCAAGGATTACATCTTCTGTTGATAATCATGTCATAAATGTGCTCCCTTGAATCAAGGTGGTTACAGACTAAGGGATATGTGACATGTCTCTAAGAAGCTTGCACCTAAAACTATTGAAACGATACTTATATATCTCAGGAACCCTCTCACCACTCATCACTAAGCCTAGAAGCTTATCAGGAGACTTACACTAGTGACTTCCTTCTCTTGGGATGTCACCCGACAATCACTTTCCGTCCTCTTTGGCCAGAGGTTGTCACACCATGAAAAAGGAAAGGCAATTTTGTAGGGCATTTCACTACCATGTGCATCAAGATTGTTTTGAAAACAATTTTTTATACTTTCATTTTTTGGTAACATTTTATGATCATGGATGCTCCTCATTCTCTGGGAATTTTTTTATCATTCCTGTTTATTTGTGTTATACTTGATTTGCATTTGCAAATTTGCCTCATTTAGTGCTTCATTAGTTTTAATTAACTTAGGCGAGTAAGGCAAGCAGAGAGATTTGTTTGGGTAGCCACTCGAGGAGTTGATGAGGAAGAGTTACTTGAGCACTTACCTGAAGACATACAAAGGGATATACGACGACATTTCTTTATGTTTCTTCGGAAAGTAAGTCTTTAAGCACAAGTTGAAATCCTTCCATTGCATTTAAAAGTATTACTTTTGGTTTTAGTTCTTTTTTCATTGTTCATGGTAATTGTTGTTGCCTTCTCCTATTACTTTGTTCTCGCTCATATTTTCTTGTGGATGTTTGTTAAATCAGAAGCATTGAGGTATTTAAATTTGAATTATATCCCAGACGTCATGTTTTAAAAAACTCTCATACCCAATCTCTCATAAAACTTTAAGGAGTGTTTGTTTACTAGGTTAAAATTAATTTAACCTTGCATGTTATATTATATATAAATTTTAATATTACAATTTAACTATACTTCACATCATACACACATTTTAAAATAAAAAATTATCTTTATTTCACATCTTACACATATCAAAATGATAATTAACTTATATCACATTCCTTACATATCCAACATAATAACTAAATTTATTTCACATCATACACAACTCAATAAAAAAATATTCTCATTCAAATTTAACTTTAATCTTGTTAAAATTAACCATTGTTTTTTTTTGTGAATAACAGTAGAAAAAAGAGAAAAGTATTGCGATAAAAGAATATTTCTATCTCCATCTCATGGAGCTGTTGTGTAAGAAACAATATATTCATTTTAATTCTCCCCTTACGTGTAAGATTGCTAAATATGCCTTTTAATTGTAATTTTGTTTAACTTCTTTGTTGATTCGAGCTATAATGTTATGCCAATACAAAACTTGGATCAACTTCGATGATGTTCCAAGTTGAGCCACATGATAAGAGAAATAAACCTCGATGGCAGAAACTAGGGTAGCGAGGCCTTTGAGGTTTGAAACCTCGAGGAGGCAATCCCAAGCGGTGAAACCTCGGGGTGGTAGAATTGTCTTGATGTTGGAAGAAACTCCGATCAAGAGAGAAGACCTCGTAGAAACAGAGAAAACATCCAGGGAAGAATTTCTACCTTTGAGGAAGTTCTTAGAATGTAAAACTCCATGGAGGTGAATGGGAGCCAGGGAGCTACACATGCTTAACCGAGAACCCGTCGTAAGGAACAATGGCAAAGAAGAGTAGATTAGACCCTAAAAGATGGGATTCTTTTGAAAAATTGCCACAAACAAAGGCTTTGATTAGAACCCCAAGAATGCTGCATGAGGAAGGACTTGTACTGACGTTGTGCGAGAAACGCCTAAACTTTGTTTCCCGAGGAACAATGATTTCTCAGGAGACAAACTCTGTAAGATTCTAAAAGCACTGTCAGAAAGCTGCACAATCATGCCAAAAGTAGCAGCTAAAGGTTGCCAACCAGGTACACCTAGGAAATAGGAGTATTTGGGAAAGACTTATGGATATCAAATGTTGAATTGATATAAACCAGATCCAGTAACTTGCCTCCTATAATTACTTGTAATTTGTCTTTTCCTGGAACAAAGGCTTAGTGAAATATCAAGTAGAATTTCCTCACTCCACTTTTGCTTCATTCACACCTACTTTTTCTTGCCTTTTGGCAATATTCTGGAGTTGAGAGAGAGCAAAAGCGGAAACTAGCTGAAATACCCCTACTATCAGCTTTTACGATGTGCTATGAGACCTTGTGGGCTGTTTTTGGCTGTTGGGTGGGGAGAGAGACCCAAATCTGCAAGGTTTCCACCATTTGTCAAAAACTCTGGAAGAAGACTCAGAGCGCAGGTACAAATCATTTGTTTGTATTTTACTGCCCTTTTCTGTATCAATCACTCAACTGAGAAAGATTTAACATATGTACTTGGTTGTGGCAGAGCTTATGTCGTCATTTGTTCTTTGTTTTCTGTTTTTACACTGTAAACATATGAGGCATATTTTCCTTTTATATTTTTGTTGTACTTTTAATTTTGTTGTCATATTATTTTGCTATGAATTTGATCATTTTCTTTGTTTATATTTTTGCATCATTGCGTCTTGGATTTCATCTCGTTCCTTTTCAAGTCTATACTTTTTTCTCTATTATATTTGGGGATCATTCAAGATACACCTGTTCTGTCATCACATATTGTTTCAAAAAGTATTTTCACTTGTAAGCATAAAAGATAAATAGGCCTGAAGTAGAAAATGGCCTCATAAAAAATTTCACACAATTACAATTGATCCTTTTTTTGATAGTTAGCAATTGATCCTTTTGGTAGCTCTGTCAAAGATAATGTGCTTCACGCTTAATTAACTTCATTTTCAAAGGATGTCAAGCATTAATGAAGGTCAGTTTCAATGTGTACAGCCAAGTGCAACACGAGAAGTGTCGTTTTCTTTAGTCATTATTAAGTTTTGTAATGCCAGAAAGTTTATGCTTGGTTTGTTTCATTGATAAAATTTCCTTGCAGGTTCACATTTTCACATTGATGGATGAACCGATGTTGGATGCTGTTTGTGATAAAATAAGACAAACACTATTCATAAGTGGAAGCGATATTCTGTATCAAGGTGGCCCTGTTGAAAAGATGATTTTCATTGTAAGAGGAAAAGTAGAGAGCATTGGCGCTTATGGAAACAAAGATCCCTTGTCTGAAGGAGATGTTTGTGGTGAGGAGCTTCTTACACGGTACCTTGAACACTCCTCTGTTAACAAAGGTCTGTATAAGCTTCACTTTCATTTCTTGATGCTGCATGACTTTGTTATTTGCTTTCACTGTGGTTTAGGAAAGCTTTATTATCTTCACTATGCACCTCAAGATAATAAAAAAAGCGTTGCATACATAGCACTTAAATTCCGTTATTAACATATTTCACTCGTTAAATATCCTATGCACCTCTAGATCACTTGTAAAATATTATATGACCATTTTGGTTAACATCCGTTTGTTACTGTAGGTATATTTAAGGAAATCTTATAAATTGCCTTCAAATCTATAATCAAACTCTTCTTTACATACAAGCTACTTGAAATTTTAAATGCTATTTCAGGACCACTTTTAACTCACTATTTCATCAATGCTTCGCATTTGGGGGAAAACAGTAATTAACAGCTACTATGAATTTATAGGTGTAGAATACATAAACAACAAAGTTTAAATTCCCCCCACCACCACCAACAAACACAAAAAAGGCATTTTCATATAATTGTGATTCATTTCTCTATGCAATTTTGTGAGAGGAAGTCCTAACGTCCTTCTGGAGTTGATCTTCATAACACCATTATTTTTCAAAAATTCTCTAGTTTATAAAACAATATGGGTTTGTATTTTATTGTCCTTAAGGATGCTCATTTCTCTTTTTTATTTGTCCTCTCTACAATAAACTTGTGACAAGTGTAGATGGAGGGAAAATCAGGTTTCCAGGGCAGCGGGTGTATTCTACAAGGACCGTAAAATGTTTAACAAACGTTGAAGCATTTGTGCTCAGAGCTGTTGACCTAGAAGAGGTTACTAAGCACTTTGCAAGATTTCTACGCAATCCCCATGTTCAAGGAGCAATTAGGTATATATAATATGCTTTTGATCATTTAAATTTGATTAGCCATAAGCTCATCTCTATTCCCGTTTCTTCTCACTATCTCCCACACACTCACGCTCCCATGCTTCTAGTACTAACTTCTGAAAACAGAATGAATTAAATTAATTCCTCTAAGATTTAAGGTTATTCTTGGTATCTCCTATTCTGAAGTTTTACGTTAGATGTATCACCAACTTCAAAATGGATAATGCAGACCATGAGTTTCTATGTTTGCTTATTGCGGTATGTGTTTTTGAATTTGGTGCATTCTACCTACACTTGGCTCGGTTTTCCAATATAAGGCATAATAGTGCATGCCATGGCTTGTGCTATGGGACAGGGGAGTGTTGGCTTATTGTATCTTTGGGATGCAACATAGCATTGGTGAATCGACCGTGTCATTTTGACCACAATGACAATTAATTTCTTTGTTATGGTTTGTCTCCTTTTTGAAATTCAACCTAGCAAAATTAAAGCAACATTAATGTCTTTGGATGCAAATTAATAACACAGGTGAAACTAGATATACCCTTTAATTGCATTCTCTCAACTTTAATTGCGTTTGACACCCAAGCATATCTGTTGCAAAGACAACACCTACCACCATGTGTGATTCATTCTTAATTTTTTGTTAAATTTTTGGGGGGAACTACGTACATTCCCAAAAATCTTAGTGAATTGTACATGTAACATGAAATGCTGTGATATTATGCATAAACCCGATAATACTTTAAACATCACAAAATCACCCTCCAATTACCTTTCTATAACCTTATATCTAAACCCCATTGGGTTAAACTTCGCCCTCTATTTGTGGTTTGTGAAAATTTCGTTTGCATCACTGAAGTCTTAGTTACATACGAAACCCTCAATTCTTGGACTTTCAGGCACCACAAACAACATTGGCGGTATTGTTTATAGTATTGAAGAAATGGAAGGTCAAGGTGTAATAGTCTATTATCACAATGCATCATCATTTCATAAGAAGTTTGAGCCATGACTTTATTTTTAGACAAAATTTCCACTAGGGACTAAATGAGGCATCATCTAAAGGTTCTCCATGATCCAGCTACTAAATGTCCTTGGGAGTATTATTATCTTGCATCCAAGTGGTCCAGTTTCCTGCAGAAGATCAATGTCGTTTTTCCCTTGTGACAAGGCAACAACTTTCTTGTTGTAGGCAATTTCAATTCCCAAAATATAATTAGGTTTGTTGAGATTTTTGGGAACAAAATTTTTCAAAGTGTTTGTCTTCAATTACTTGTTCTTGTCTCTTTTAGTTGTCAATATATCATCAATATAAAGAACAAGGATAACTGAATCAGCAGTATGTCTTAAAAAAATAGAATGATTTACAGTGCTACTACGAAACCCGGCCTCATTAGTTACTTTATAAAACTTATCAAACCATACTCAAGAATTATGTTATAGACCATAAATTGCATTTATAAGTCTACATATTTTAGTCTCGTTCTTAGCAATATGCAACAACAACAACAACAACAGCTAAGCCTTAATCCCACTTGGTGGGATCGACTACATGAATCCTTCTTAGCAATATACCTTGGAGATAATTCCATGTACGTAATCATGAAAAATTATACTTTTATTTCAATGTAGAAAAGTCATCAATAAAGATAACAAAACACTAAAATCTTTGATGAAATAGACACAATTCCTCGACCCAAATGTCTTAATGAATTTGATCAAAACGAGCTAGTAACAGTGGACATACAAGGAAAAGGAACATGATTAATACTTGTCAAGCATTACATTTAAAGCTAAACATAAAACTGGATGGAGGAACAAAGCCTTTCAACTGGCTAGGAGTGGGTGGCCAAGACAAAAATGCCACTTATATAGTGAGTCCTGAGATGCTTGAAGAGAAGGGCAGGAGTATTATGATTAATTAGATAATAGATTCCACTGGCTACAACATCACGATCAGTCTTCTTTATCCCTAGATCTTAGAGGACACAATAAAAAGGATAAAAGGTACTTGAATTTTGTGGGAAGTAGTAAGCTATGAATGAAAGCATGTTAATTGAAAAATGAGATATATAAAGAACAATGTCTATAATGAGAATAGTAGAAAGGCTAACAAATCCTTTGCCAGCAATAGAAGACAAGGAACCATTAGCAACAATAGCAGGAGACCCAGAGGCTAACGCATGAGCCAGTTTGATGAGACAATCATACTCCTCTTCTAATAGAGTGACAAAGTTAAATATTGCCATTGTGCTGTTTGATATTTGCCTTGAAGTAAATGTTGGCACCTATTTGTGACTACCTACTTGTCAGTGGGATTGGAGTCAAGAAAAGTTGATGAATGCACCATTGCCAACACCAAGAGAGGAGAAAAGTTAGGGTTTGGGGATAACTTAGATCATATCTTCTTGTGGATCGTAAGAAGTACTTGTGAGATAGAGTAGAGAAGCTATAGTTGTGGCTATAGAGAGGAGTTGTGGTTGTGAGCATGTAAAGAAGTCTAGAGCATAGGTGCGGCACTTGCGGTTCGAGCAAGATAAGAGTTTGTGCTGATGGCTGGAAAGCTTTAAGGAAAGGGCTGGAGCATTGGATCGGGGTTGACAAGATGGGACGGATGGTGGAGGTACTTGATGTGGTTGTGTGTGAGATTGTCAAAGGATGAGACGATGGGGACAAGGATCGACCATGATTACAGGAGTAAAGCAAGATTATATAGTGCAATGGAGCACCATTAGGTTAGGATAAATTGTGCTTTGATACCATGATGATGAAATTAGAGATTATATTTCACTTAACAAGGGACCTCTTATAATTAGGAGTTGAGTACATTGAGAAAATCAGAAAAAATAATGTATAATCCTTCTTTCTGTGAGTGTGTGTTGAGACTCATGTGAAATGGTGCTTCTTGCTAATATATCATGAAGTTGTGAAATGGTGCTTCTTGCTAATATATCATGAAGTGAACAAGAAAGGAGGGAGAAATAATGTAGATAACAAAGCTTTTGTAGTTTATTTTTAATCTTTTGCGCTCATTAAAGGTGTTGAAATTTGTGATTCATTAATGACCATTAGTGTATAAGTTCGTACAAAAAAGAAGTGTTCTTGGATTTGGTAGCCATTTCAATGGACATAATGTAAGGCTTGGCTTACCCATTAATTTCTTTTTGGAATTTTCAGGAATACCTTCTTGGAAATTTTCTTACTTACCAGCCTTCACTAGGCTAAACCTCAATTAATACTTGGCTTTAGATATCCAAATACTTGAAATTTAAGTTCTGTTTAAGCTTAGATGAATATGTGAGGTCTAATAAAGCCCTAGGAAAGTAAATAAATAAATAATTGATTTAAAAGCATTTGAAGTTATATTGATGTGATAATCAGTGATCAAATTATTAAAAAGAGTGAGTACTTTAAATACCTTAAATTAATTATACAAAATGACAGTGAAATAGATAGTAATATTATTAGCAAGATAAATAAAGTGGATAAATGCACCTGGTGTTTTGTGTGATACATAAGTTACATTCAGGCTTAAAAGTATATTTGATAGAATAGTAGTAAGATCAGTGATAATATATAGTATTGAATGCTTACAAAGAGAAAATATATAGTATTGAATGCTTACAAAGAGAAAATATATAGTATTGAATGCTTACAAAGAGAAA
>JAEMOT010000824.1:282110-295441 GCA_019297695.1 Apostasia ramifera
AATATGATTTCAAATAGTAGAGGTACCTTTGAGGGTAAAATTTTAAGGCCAATGAAGGAAAACTCCGTAATTAAACGTGTTTGAGCTAGAGTAACACTGAGATGGGTGACCTCCTAGGAAGCACTCAAGTCACACAGTTTTTCTAAAATCAAAGCGGACAATACCTCTATATTGAGATCACAGGATATTACACAAACTCTTCAGGATCAATATATAGATCTAGTACAAGTGGATGCACCCAAACAAACATTACAAAAAAAAAAAAAAATACAATCAAATCTCTAGTAGCTCACGAGGTTGATAACTAGTTAGGTTTGACCGAATTGATTTCAGTTCAAAATTAAAATTTTAAAGCTTAAGATAAATTTAATTTTATATAATTTATTTGATTTTGAGTTAAACTTATTTTTTGATCTTATTTTTAAAATATTAATTTTACATATAATATATATTAAATATAATTTTTTGAAAACTTATATGTATTATAAATGTAATTATATATTAATCTTTTCAATATATATATATATATGTATATATATTCCCATAATAGATACAAGAAAAACTTAAATAATCATTGTACAAATATCAAACCTATTATGAGTTGAATTAACATACATTAAAAAGTTAATTTTGGGTCATAAAAAATTAAGTCAAATTTAAGCAAGTAAAACAAGTGCAAGTTTCAAATGACTTTCGAGTTCACAATCGAGTGATGGTTCACAACATCCATTAACCTAAAATGCCATTCATTATCACATATAATCTAAGCACATAAAACAAGGGGCATTTAATTCAATATTATCTTAATATTATGTCATATTATTTAAAAAATAATAATTATTTATTATAATGATATCTTTAAATAATAGCATAAAAAATTATAATTCTTTGATTCAAAAAATAATATCTAGATACATCATATAACATTAAAATAATATCAAATCCAATACCTTCTAAATAAAATCCCCCTAATCGCTTAATGTTGAAAATAAAAATAACAAAGAAAGAAGAAAGAAATAAAAAACGTACTCTTCTTATTTATATTAATCCCACTTTTCACATTACATCTAGATCCTCCAGATCTCACAAATACAAAAATAGCTCCGGAAAAATATAAATAAACGATATTAATTTGTTTGCGTTTATAGGATCTGGAAAATCTAGAAGAAATAAAAAAAACAATAAAAATGGGGCACGTATATGTAATTAATGCTAAAAGACCTCAAATAAAAATATTAAAATCAGAAGTATGATGCCACCTCCGATTCTCCTCCTAATCAATCTCTGCGTTCATCGTCCACGCCGGCGTCGGGTAGATCGGAGATGGCAGCGAGCATGCGGCGGATGCTGCGGGAGCAAGATGGCCGGAAGCTGAATGCCCTGCCGATCTTCGCGTTCGCGGAGAAGATGCCGGAGGACTTGGAGAGGATTAGGTAGACCAGAACCTGTACGGCCACGAACGCCGCCACCTTCGCCAGAAACTCCGGCGACACCGAGAGAAAAGGTTGCTGTTCCATGGCCGAGGGATGTTCTTATCTTCTTCTATCAGCTCTCTGCTCCATCGCCGTGGCTAAATAGCGTCTGATTTTTATTAGGGGAAATTACGTATTAGTGTACGAGGTATTAATTACATATGTCACCCTAAGATTATCATCTTAATTTTTAACTCCTAAATAAAAATATTTATATCCATCACATCTAAACATGAACAAAAATTACATTTATCACCCACTAAAATAGTAAATGTTATATCTACTTTTGAAAGATACATTCATTAATTGGGGGAAATTTTTTTTATGGAATTGATTACATTTTTTCATAATAAATGCAAATATTTATTTTTAGGAATAATATATATATATAAATATTTATTTTTTAAAATTAAATGAATAATAAGTTCTAACTTATATAATTCCTGAAATAGCAACAATACGTAATACAATATTTAAACATTTATAGCCCTTCCATCGTATTATTGGAGAAATGAAATTAATAATAAAGGAATACATTAAAATTTTATTCTAACAATTGAAAATTTTTACTTGCAGGATTTTAATTAGATTAGTTTGTGAAAAAAGAAAGAAAAATATCAATATATTAGCTATGATTTCTAAGTAATGACATTTTCATATAAATCATAAATTTAAAAGAGTTTTATTATATTTCTACAATAACTAATCAAAAAATTAATTAATTGTGTATTTATTTAAGGTTTAATATATTATATTATTCAGTAAATTTATATCTTAAAATTTTAATTAGTTAATTTATCGATTAATTATTGTGTTTGTGTAAATTTTTTTAAAATTTAAAATTAACAAAATTATGACCAAAGTTCTTTTTTTTTAATTAGTTAGGATCCAGTTGACACTGACTGGTGCATCAGGGAATCGATTGAAGTAAAAAAAAAAAGTATTTGGAATCAATTGAATCTCAAATTGAAAGTTGAGATTTAAATCCAAGTTCTACCTAAGTTGAGGGACTTGAGAGTAATTAACGCTTAAAATAATAATTTATAGCTTGTATGTAAGGGTGTTAATATGAATCCAACATCGATCAAAAATTGAATTGATTTTACATCAAATCAAAATTGAGTCGGTCTAAATGAGTCAACTAACGAGCCAAAAATTCAGCTCGGTAATAATTTCGAGCCGATTTTGAGCCGGGGTAGGCTCAGCTCGATCCAACTCGAAATTAGCTCGAATTAAAATATATTTTATATTATAATACATATATATAATATATATTAAATATAATATATATAATATATATTAAATATAATATATATTAAATATAATATATATATATATATTAAATATAATATATATATATATATATTATAAACTGAGCCAATCACGAGTCGGAAAGAGTCGAGCTTACCTAGCTTGATATCGACTCAAAAAAAATTGAGATTTGATTCATTTCGACTCAGCTCAAAAATGAATAGAAATTGGCTCGAAGTTGATTGGAATCGCCTTGAGCCGGCTGGAAGTCGAACCCAATCGAGCTCAAATCGATTGAAATATAATCAATCGGCTCGAAATCGGATCGGTAACAGCCCTACTTACATGCAGGCTGAACTAATCGGGTCGGTATTTGGAAAGATCCGGCGCGAATCCGATAAAGACTCTTGACCGTTCATTGACCTCCGCGACGTGTGCCGGCTTTCTCGAAGGGCAGACATCCACGCTCACGAGTCACGACAAAGCAGGGTGAGGTCAGCAGGTGCCGTGTCGCGTTAACGGGTTAGACCCGTAAAGTCACCCGTAAAGCAAAGCCATGGCCAAAACTGAGTTTTTATAAAAAATAACTTAAAAAAATTATTTTTTATTATATTTTATAAAAAATTAATATTAAAAATATAATTTTATTTTATATTCTATATAATTTTTTTTACGTAATTAATTTACTTTATATTTTTATTATACACCGTCTTAAAAAAAGGTCATGTTCCAAATAGATTAAAGTGAGAATATCATCAGGGCATTTAATGTTAATGTAATTAATAAATTATACTTATTATCCTAATAACTATTTAATATAAAAATATTATTATGAAAGTCCTTGCCTTGCACGCCTCACGAAGTAGAAAGACAATCAAAGCACGTTTTTCTAATTTTGAAAATTCCTAATGACACGTCAACCCGTTGTTTTGAAAAATTATTGTTTAACTGTCATTTATATTCTCAGGTTAATAAATAATTTTTTATTTTGCAAAGATTTTTTTTAAAAAATTTACATACAGAACATTGAATTCATCACAAATTACATATTTTACCATCTTTTAATAAATATTACACATATTACATTCTGCTTACGGATTTTACATTTCTATTGTAACAATAGAAATATAATAAGAGTGTGATATGTGTAATATTTACTAAAAGATGGTGAAATACGTAATTTATGATGAATTCAGTATTTTGTATGTAAATTCTCTCTTTTTTTACATTTTGCTACTTAAAGTAGTTTATATTTTTTATTTTATTTTATATAAATTATATTTTGCTTTGTTTGTAATTTTTTTACAAATATTTTGTTTAAAAATTATATATATAAGCACAAAAAACATAAAAAAAATATTTCTCATACAATAAATAATATTTAAGTACACAAAATATAATTGAATTCAAAATTTGAAGACAATTATTGATTGGGGATCTCAAAACATTTATCACATATAATTTCTCCATGGCCATGGGTTTAGACTACAGTGAAAAAATATAATATATAAAATAATTTTAGACAATTTGAGCTTTTTATATTTAGGTTGGAAATTCTTAACTTATCTTTATATATATATATATATATATATAGTAAATTTATTATATTAAAATTACATAAATGATAAATTTATTATATAGTATATAAAATAACAATAATTACTTATATTAAAATTTATATTTAAGATGTAACATGTATTTTTAATTTTTAAATCGAAGAATATGATAATTTTCAAGCAATGAAGTTTTTCACATGTAGACTATGTAGTATATAATTAATATATTATATTTAGTTCAATATATATATATATATATATATATATATATTAAAAAATGATATAAACGCAGAACTTTCTTCTCTTAAATTATTTTTTCCTTTAATGGTAGAGTGGAGACAGTGAAAATTTAGAGATGGTATAGAAAGAGAGTCATAAAAGTAAATATAAAAAAAGAAAAAAATAGTTCAGATCATCTACAAAACTAATAGTTTATAGAAAAAATTGTTTAAATTATTTCAAATCAAAATTTTATGTTGTTATGAAATTTCTTTTAACTCTAGATTTACTAATATCTTAGCTGTTTTTCTTTCTAGAGAAAATACATAGCATATTTTTTTTTATAGTTACAGGAGCAATGGCCAATACATATTCTCTCTTATAATTGCAGAAGCAATGATTAATACATGAAAAGGCAAATTGCTAGCTCATAATACTCTTTCAAGGACATATAACATTCTTTCTTCCAGAACATATCAGAAAGATATAATATTCCGAGAAGAAAAAATTAATATTAATTTTCTCGATAAATATAATCAGAATACTGTATCTTCACTGGTAAAGACTACCAGTAACTATAAGTCTGATATTTCAATGTCTTCCAAGATGTTCAATATGATAAATGATCTCTGAAAAATAATAGGAGAGTTACAGCATAACCTTTATTTGATCTATATACTTCGTGAAATAATATCATACATACATAATATAGAGTCCTCTCTTTATGATATAACTCAAAAGCTTTAAAAGGAAGAAAAATTTTCCAAAAATCTTCTTCAAAGCTGTGAAAAATATAAACCTGAAGAATACAGCCATATTTATCCTATATTGAAAGTTATATATAAGTTCAAAAATATAAACTCTCCTCATATGGAAAGAGCTACGAGAAAAGACTGTTTCAACAAGGTAATGACAATATTGCTCAAGGATTTTCAAACAAAAATTCTTGATAATATATATGAAGATAAAGCTCTCTCCTACTTATCAAAAGAACCATTAATCACACTCCTGGATGGTAGACAATGAATGTTTGTTGCTTTCATACTAGACATGAAAAGATCGATAGAACTTGGAATAGTTCGACGAATAATCATTGATGTTCACCATTACGATGAATGAAAGATATTTTCTCAGATAATCAAGACTATCATATCAGCTACGAAAATATTTGAAAAAATATTAGAATTTGAAATCATATCAATATTTGTAGAACCACATGAATATTTAGTATATCCAGCCTTTCAAATATAGAAAATGTCCAGACAAAGAACTAGGACGCAACTTCCTACAAAAGAATTTTCTGGATATTCATGGGATGATGAACAAAGTAAAAACCTTCAAGAACTACTATTATTTCATCAGGGTCGCCAAACTCACAGATATCTTAGTAATGAATGAATTATGATTTTTGATGAAGATAATCTCACAGCTATTGACAATGAACATAATGGGGCTGAATTGGAATTCTATTGGGGACCACAAACAACCAAATTACTATAAGACATTCCCTACCAATTTATTATTCTCCACAACCAGACTGGCTCTAACCATAAAAGTGGTGGTGAGTCAGAGTCAGCAACAAATCAGCATATGAGTCAGCATGAGGTCAGCATATGAGACAGTAATAACATAATCGCTACGTTAGCAATAAAAGCACAGTCAGCATACAAGTCAGCACGTAATAATATGCGAAATACTGTAGCAACTTCTGTAGCAGTGCAGATACAACAACAGTACTGTTCCTATACGCTTTTTTGCTTATAAAAGGATAACCCCAGCTTGTGGAAGGGTATCCGAAAAATCCGCAATATCCGAACAACCCGAGACCTCCGCTGCATCCTCGCCTGCATCCTGCTTCTTCCTCTCATCTGTTCCGCTCCTCCGTCCGCCGTCATCCAGCCTCTTCCCTGTTCCACCTGTTACTTGTTCCAACCGGTATCAGAGCCTTACCTATGCTTCTATCTAGTTTGTACTAAGTTTATAAGTATGTATTAACGATGTGTATGTGTTTATGTAATTGTTCTTCTGTTATGACTTTATCTTCTGTTATGTCTTCTATTACGTCTGCTTAAATTATTATTTTTGAATCTTTTAAAAATTTTAAGTCAAAGAACTTTAAGTTCATGCCTTAAGGTTAGCATGTGTGTTTGCTAAAACTCATACGTTCTTCCAGAATTTTGTCTGGAATCTCCTTAAAGGCCAGAGTTGCCGTAGAATGGAGAATTATGAGACAATCTTGAAAAGGTTGGGTAAGAACATCGGTTTTAAGTATCATGCAAGTACATTCCTATAACCTATATGAATGCTTATAATCCTTAAACTTATAATTTTAAAGAGATCTAAAAATATTCACTAAAAATATTTACAGTTCTTATGATTCTACTCTAAATTTTGTTCTGTATTTCTGTTATGTATTTTGTTCTATATTTTTGTTCTGTATGACTGAAAACAGAAAAAATTAAAAAATTTCTCTTAAATAATATCAAAAATAAATTTAAAATTAAAAATAAATATTTTAAAGAAATAAGTGGTACAAACATAGCAGATAATTTTAAACTAATAATAGAAATGATAAATAAAATTTATGATAACTTATACATTCAAAATAATAGTAATATGAATGAAGTAAAAGAAGATATACAAAATATGATAAATGAAATAAAGAAATCTACCAACTTTAGATATAAAGAAAATATAGATGATAATAAAGAAAAATATTATCATTGGATGAATGTTCCTTTGAATAAAAAATAAGTGAGTCAAATTCATGATAAAATTGAATATATAAATATTATAAATAAAATAAATATATTAGAAGATTTTCAAGATTTAGAAAAATTATACAACTTATTTTTAATTAATAAATAAATATTAGAAGAAAAAATTAAAGAATATATGAATGAACCTACAACAGAAAAATTAATAGCTATACAAAAAATATATCGAGATAAAGAAAAAAATTTCTAAATATTTGATTATAAACCCGACTATGAATTATATTCTAAAACTGAAACTGATAACAGTAACAACGAAAATAATAATATCCAAACACATGAAGAAATATATATGAAAGTAGGAGAACCCTTTAGAAGAAAACGACCTCATGATGCTCCACACCATAATACACCGCATCAATATTTTAATAAATATGGAGATCAACACTATCAGCCTAAAGAAGAAGACCCATATAATGATATCTATACTAATGACAAAAATTATTTTAAAGCCAAACACTCTAAAAATGACCCGTATATATTTAATATAGATAATATTCTATTTTAGAATAAAAATAATATATTTCACAATAGATATAATTAGTAAGAAGATTAAAAAATATATATGTTTATATAACAACTCAATAATTATTAGAAATAATAACTTCAAAATTTGAAGGTTCTACTTCAATGGTCTTAAAATTTTTAAAAAATTTTCCTCAATTTCAAAAAATAAAAGAAAAAAAAATAAAGATGATACTATAATTCTATTAGGAAAATTTTTGTTAGAATTTTTTGCTGGTAAATCTTTAGATAATAACGGAGACATAGAACGACAATCCTATCAAGAACGTGGATAGGAAATATATATTTCATAGAGGAATTTTCAAAAAAATATATAGAATACGTATGAAAACTATCAATCTTATAATATAATTATTGGGCACAAATTTATTTTAATAAATTACTAACCCCTTGGGATAAAAAATATAAAAAAAGAATATACTAAATTTATTGAAAAAGTTTTAACTTAAAATATCCAATATTTTAAATTTGACACTTTAGCATTAAGAGTCAAATGTGCTATGAACTTGTTCATAAAATTCTGTAAAGAACAAAAATTACATAAATCTTTCTATAAACACAAAAATAAAGCAAAACATACTAAATATTGTATGAATATTCTTCCAACTTATAAATTTGGTATACTTCCTCCTCGCATTAGGCAGAGTAGGCACAAACATAAACTTAAATACAAAAATTATCAACGTAAAAAGTATTGGAAACCAAAATATAGAAATTATTGGACTAATCGAAAATTTAATATAAGATATAAACCGAAACAAATCTATAAACATAAGAAATATTTTAAAAGAAAACAAAACTTAAAAAAGAAACCATGTAAATGCTTTAAATGTGGAGAAGAAAGACATTATGCTAATAGTTGTAAGAAAGAAATAAAAATTTTAGAAGAACAACAACTAAGAATAATAGAAGATTACTATGAGATCTTACCAAGAAAAAATTTATCTAGTTTATCATATATTGATTATGAAGTATCCTCTATTGAAGATATAGATAACTTAGCAATAGAAATAGAAAGTGAGTTTGATAATTCTAACTCAGATTTCCCGACAGCTTTAGAATCTGAAAACGACTATGATTATAAAGAAAAAAAATGAAGAAAATATAAACTATATATTAATGTTAAAAGAAGAAGATAGTGATGAAAAAAATATAGAAAGAATAGTTAATACAACAAAAAATAAACATAATGCACAATTTATATTTGATAATAACTTATATAAAAAAATCATTAAACTTAAAAATAATACCAAAGGTAAAGATATATACAAAGAAAAATTTAGTTCTGAAGAATATTTTATAAAATATTTTGAAGGTAATTCCGATAGTTCTGAAGAACCAACAGTAGTAATTAGATTATAAATTATCACCAAAGAAAAAAATTAAAGATATATTAAAAAAGGTTAAAAATAGTTATAAATTAAAATATTTACACTTAAGATGTATACAAATCACAATAAAAGCCAACTTTAGAGCAGAACTTGATTCACCTATAATATTAATAATTTCAGATAATAGATTAATAACAACAGAACAATCCCTTATGGGCATCATACAATCTAATCTCTTATACTAAGTAATAAATTTTAAAATATTTTCTAATTTCTCTATAAACTTAAAAGATGAAAATTTATACCAAAGTTTAATGGTATTCTATAAATTAAAAAATATTCCTATGTTAAAAGAAAGTAAACCTTTAACCTTCACCTGGAGATTACTAGGACATTTCTCTGAAACTAATAATGTAGAAATCTGATCTATACCTTCGGATATTAGATTAGATGATTTACATAATCAGTATTCAGAAATTATATATCCTAGATAACTAATAAATAAAGAAATACAACTTCATACAGAATGGAACATAAACTTAGAAAAAATTAAAAAACATCACACATTAGTAAATCCCCCAATAAAACAATTACAAATAAATGAAGGAAGACTTTCTATAGAATATACTAGACCATCAAATAAAACTGATTCTTTAAATATTTCATCACGAAAAATACAAATAAAAGATTTAAATCAAGAAGATATTGATTCACACAGTACTAGTCTAAAAACTGACAATTCTAAGCTAGACTTAAGTATAATATCAGTATTAATCAGTTTTAAAGATAAAACTATAACACTAAAAGCATTAATTGATACAAGAGCTTCATTATCACACATAAAATCTGAATTAATTGAACAATTTAGAATTTGAAAACTATCTATAGTGATGAAAGAAGTACCTTTGATATGTTAATAGGACAAGATATATTAAAAAAATATTATCTTTTATAAATAAATTATAAAATAATATATTTAAATATTAAAAGACAAATAATAAATATTAAAAAATATAAAGAGTATAATCTACATACCATAAATATTTTAACTAATAATGAAACTAAAGATAATCATAATAATAAAATATACTTTCATAAAATAGAGAAAAAGCAAAATATCCTACTGAAGTTGAAATAGGTTATGAATTTTATTCTATCGAAGATATTCTTATATAACCTGATACTCTCACTAAAATAAGGACAAGAATAAGTGCTAAAATATGTACAGGATATTATGAAATTATAAAAGGTAAAAATAAATGGGTATTTAATAACAATATGACCATAATTGAAGGAATAATAAGATCAGATTATGAAGGTGAAATAAAAGCAGTTATAAGGTACAATAAATAAGATATAATAATTAAAATAAGATGAAACTATAAGTTATTCAATTTAATAATATTTTCAATCACAAAACTTGAATATGAATCTTCATGAAATAAATTGACATTTAAATAAAATATGTATTAAGATAAAATTTTCGGTTATAAACCCTTTCATATTTATGCTATAATTTTTACGGTGCTACTCGAAGTATAATTAATGAATCACTTTGAGTAGAAGAATTTTCAAAAAAATTAGAAGAGAAGGTATCTTTTACAGAAATAAATAGTACTATGAATACTTTACAATATGTTAAGAATATAACATTAAAAGCATAAGCAGAAGATGATTATGTAGAATTATTCTTTCCATATATTTATATCTGCAAAGACTTCTCATGTGATATGATTATAGAAATGGATGTATTAAATCAGTACTTACCATTACCATACATTAAACTTATTACACGTTCACAATACAACAAAAAATAATTAAAATACCGAGAATTTTTAATCATCTAAAATTTGTTAGAATAAATTATAAATCAGAAGCCTTATCATTAATTAAAAATTATAAAATTAGATATTTAGACTCTCTAAAAGAATTATTCTCTGATAATCTATTACTATATTTTAACAGAAGCCCTAGATTCTATCAATTAAATATTCTAGACAATAAAAAAACTATAAAAGTAAAACCTCTAGTTTATTCTATACAAGACACAGAAGACTTTAGAAAATAAATTTCAGAATTAAAATAAATAGGATTAATAAAAAACTCTACTAGTTTGCATTCTTCACCAGCTTTTATGGTAAGAAATCATGCTGAAGAAAAAGAGGTAAAGCTAAAATGATAATAAACTATAAAAAATTAAACGATAGTCTTAAATTTGACGGATTCTTCATTTCTAGTACCGAAAATATACTAAAAAATATTAGCGGTGCAAAATAGTTTAGTAAATTCGATGCTAAATCAGGATTTTAGCAAATAAAAATAAAAGATAAAAAATCAAAAGAATTAACAGCATTTTCTACTCCGTTTGAACACTTGCAATGACAAGTAATGGCTTTTGGATTAAAAAATGCACCACAGATATTTCAAAAATGAATGAGTGGAGACCGTGAAAATTTAGAGATTATATAGAAAGAGAGTCATAAAAGTAGATCATATGAAAAAAAAAGTTCAAATCATCTACAAAACCAATAGTTTATAGACAAAAATTGTTTAAATTATTTCAAATCAAAATTTTATAAACTTATATGAAATAAAATATATAATTAACAGAAATAAATTTATGTGAAACAATTCAAAAATATTAACATTTGTAAAGATAAGCTTACTCACAGAGACCACCTTGTAATGCTCTTATTAGTTTAATGCACATTTAAGTTTGATAAAAATTAACATGGACTTTAATTAGCAATAATAATAATAATAATAATAATAATAATAATAATAATAATAATAATTAATTGACTATAATTTCAAACTAGATAGTTATTCATGCGATACAAGTCATGATCATTATTTTTAAAAAAATAATGTATGTAAAAATTATCAATTATATATGTCATATATCTGTTTAAACTTCAACAATAAGATCTTTCTAGTAATATTGAGACTATTTGTGCTAATTAAAAAGACAATATTAATATTATAAGACATAATATATCTTCTTTAAAGTTTTTTTTTTGGATAAAATATCTTCTTTAAAGGTGGTTTATGATGATATACATAATATAATTAATATCAATTAATTTAGATAAAACTTTTTGTAAGGCAAAGCTAAATCCAAATAGATTATTAATTTATTCGATGCAATTTTGACTTATTTGGAACGAAATTATACTTATATATGGCCATTGTAAAGGATGTTTGCCGATTTTTAACTTGTCATAAATTTTATTTGATCCAACATTAAATTTTATTATTTGAGTTGAAGTTTATTAAGTTTTAAGCCATCTCTGTTCTAAATTTTAATTGACATGTGTAAACATTTGTTTACTTCATAAAAAAATATGCAATTATATTTTCTAGCAAGGCCATTCTGCCACTTACAATGCTCAGTCGTGAATTTAAGTCGTCTGCAAAGAATTTGGCTCGCCGTCAGTTCAAAACTTCACTTCAAGGTGTCCGCCACGGCCTTTATGCCCAGCGGAAGGAAACGACCTCCGTCAGTCGCGAATTTAAGTCGTCTGCAAAGAATTTGGCTCGCCGTCAGTTCGAAACTTCACTTCAAGGTGTCCGCCGCGGCCTTTATGCCCAGCGGAAGGAAACGACCTCCGTCAGTCGTCCATGGGAGGATTCGATTCAAAATTCGATTTAATTTTTGAGCAATTCTTGATCTTCGAGCAAGATTAACAGCCTTAATAGAAGGGCATATAAATAAATTAAATTTGACAATTTTTTGAATCAAGAAACCAAATTACAATTGTATAACTTCGGGCTTTTGAAACTTTATAATCATTTTTTAGATATTAAATATTTAATTCTCGACTACCAAAAAAAATATCAATATTTAGACTTCATCAATTTATCACATGGTGATTTTATTTGTAAAAAGTTCACTTTAATAAAAATATTATAATTAAATTTAAATATAATTATTTTTTATTAAATTTTTTGTAAGATGTAAATGTGAATAAGTTAATTATAGTTTGAGAATATGTATAAGATGTAAAATATTTTTTTTTAATATATATATATATATATATATATATATATATATATATATGATATAAAATATAATTAAATTATAATATTAAAATTTATGTATGATAGTGATATATTTTTACATTAAAATTAAATATGATTAATTTTAAGTTGTCCCAACAAACACTCCCTAGTATGGATAATAAGGCTCTGTTTGGCGTGAGG
>JAEMOT010000824.1:295563-392133 GCA_019297695.1 Apostasia ramifera
TAAAATTTGTGTAGAATAATTAAAATAATTTATTTATTTATTATTATTTTTTAAACTAGTACTATTTTGATCATGTTTTGGTCCTCGCATCAAATCTCGCATCAAATAGCCTAAATTTCATATATTAGAAGATAAAAAAAATTCACGCATTCCAACTTTAAGTACTTTTATTATTTAATTAAAATTAAACATTACAAAATCTGAAAATCATCAATATTTTGTATATAACCTAACATTTGAATAGGTGGGCCAATATTACAATGGAATACTAAAAGAGAAGATTATTTTATGATGAAATAATTAAATTTTAATTTTCATATTTGTAATGAAATTCACTTATTTAATTTTAATGCTTATATCTATTTAAATTATTTTTTATATACAACTATTTAAATTAGTTTATTTTTATTTTTTATTTTCTGAGTAAAAATATTTAAATTAGTTTAAATAAGAATAATAATTGCAAAATCTTGTATGAATAAGTAAATCGTAAGACATAGATTAACGTCCTAATCTCATGTTGTCATACTCTTTGCATTTTAGTTTAGAGTATTTTAAATATTACAGTTAGATCCATAAAGTATAGATTATTAAACTGGCTTGTTCTATGTTTACTATTAAGTTATGATTAAAATTATTCTATTACCATTTATATGAAAACTGAAAGTAAAAAAAAAAGTGAAGAAAAAAAGCTACAAGGGCCATTGTCTCTGTAAATAATAATAATCCCTTTGCATGCGGTATCACCAGTTGAAAATTATATTATTATTTTATAACAATATATAACAAATAATAAAGTAATTTATATCTCAGTCACAAAAGATTGAAGGACTTATCAATTAACAATTTATAACTCAGAAACTCAAATGTAACATTTCAAAAAAAAAATATCAAAATCTAATTAACCTGAAATCTTAAGAACCCATAAGCAATTAACCAGCCGAAAAATGTTGCCCTCCGGTAGATGTCTGGTGATGACGTGGCATTGACCGGCGGTCACGCTGCAAAACGGATTTCGCGCGAAACGCGTCTGCCGCTCTTTCGCAACGTCGCCATTTATCATTCTTTCTTTTTCATTTATCCTTCCCATTTCCTGATTTCCACATTCCTCCGATTTAGGGTTCTTGCAGATGGATTCGTGCCTTCTTCGCTGATCTATTCGATTCACTCCTCCCACGCCGCCGTCTCCCAGCAGAGCCGACGAACTCTCCACTTTTGCTTAGTATCCTCACTAATGCAGTCCGGTCTTCTTCGCTGATCGATCCAAGGTAGGAATGTAAGATTTTCTCTGATCTTTAAGCAATCAGATCCGTTTTTAAAATTTTTTTGTTGCTTTTGGAGATTGGAGTACTATCTAGGGATTTACATCCTCTTCTGGGCTAGGCAGATTGATTTTAGTGTTGTTTTGATTTCGATCTGAATGAATACTTCGCTGTTGCGGTTGTTCCATGTGCCATTTTGCACATTATGATTCGGTGATATATAAACGTTTTCTGTCATCTTTCAGGTTCTTCCACGTCCCTCATGGTACGGATTTTCTTTATTAGTTTTAATTCAAAGAGAGAGTTGTGATGTTCTTGTGGTTGCAGGGTACCATTTTGGTCGTTGTTGAGCACACGAGTGAGGAGGAAATAGACATTTTGATTGGTAGATTTGCTGATTTGATTGTATTCGAATGCCCTGGCGAGCTTAGAGATATTTTGCCTCATTTTCATCTGAAGAGGAGAGCTTCTAGATTGAATCTCTGCTGATTCTGTGCATCTGCAACGTTCATCATGTTGTGCTGCGGAGGCACCGAAGAGGAGAACTATGGTCCACCGGCCAGCCAGTCTGTAGCTCCAGCTAACCGCCCGAATCCTGGTAATGAACCCTCATTTTAAGGTTCTGGTGCTTTCTTTCTTTATCTATTTAATTCTCTGAGACTTGAATAAGATTCTCGTCAGGACTACTTTGAACTTCCTTTCTCAAGCCTACTTATTTTTAGGTGCAATTGTACACATAACACAAACAAAAGAGAATATTAAATAGTTACCCAATTCTTACTATCTACATATCTTTACAATCAATTTTAACATCACAAAAAATAACATTCCATTTAACTTATTTTGGATCTGCTAAATGTATCTCATTATATGCTTATTTTGTCAAGTTTGTTTATGTATACGTATCATTATTGTAAAATAATTACCTAAAAATAATACCTTAGCATGAGAAATGATAACTAATTATCTGTAGCATGAGGAACAGAATATTCTTAGCATCTTTGATGGATGTCATTTTATGTTTTATTTTGTGGTATTAAGTCTTTTGTTGTGTGTATATAAATGTCAATTTTTTTGTATTTAATATATAAAATTACCTTTTATAGGATGTCTTGTATTTTTTCAATGATGTTTATGACCTTTATGAGGTGAATGGCTTTATGGATCTTATGAATGATGTCCTATTGCTGGTCATGTCTTAATATTTAGAAATTACCTTTTTCACTATTATTTTACTTTTGATCAGATGAATGTTACTTGTGTTTTAATCCAGCCATAGAAACTACTAATTTTGTTATGGGTAAAGATCCAATTCTAAGGTGGCGATCCTACTTCGCTTGAAAATTAATTTGCTTCATCAGTTTGTTTTATTTAGAATATACCATTTGTTAGAATTGTCAGTTGATTGGAGGAGTGAAGCTAAATACCTATACACTTAGTTTAGGAGAACTTTTTTCAATATTGTATTTTAGACAATTAGTCATGCGAGTAATTTAGGAGCGCCTTTCTTGAATAGAGTCCAAACTAGTAATTTCTTTACTGTGAATAAACACATTTCTAAAGAACTTCATGGAACACCATCTAGAACAATTCCTTTCAAGGAGTACTCTCTTTTAGGATCACCAATTTCGAAGGTTGCCTTCTTTGAGGATAACTTTCCCCGAGCGACTTCTTCTTTTGTGGACATCTCGTCATTTGAGGGATACGTCATCTTTTTCGAGGAATTACTTTATCTTCTCTTTTTCGAGGAATATTATCTTGAAGACCTTTTTTTTTGTGATCATCTTGTTTAGGGAAACTTTTTGAAGACCTTCTTTGGTAATTACCTCTTCATACATCTCAATAGATGCCTACTCAAATTTTTGATGACAGTGTTTTGAGTCGTTGACCATCCTCCTAATAAGGATGGATAACCCCTGTAGAAGCTGGTTAACAACGTAATGAAAACAAAATGCACTCCCACAAATATTAGAAGGAATGATAAGTGTGTTGATGAAAAACATCAACGTTTTCTAGTATTTTGAAAGATTAGAGTAAGACATATACCTTACAATACTTATAGCCATGCTGATAGTAAATTGTCCAAGAAAACTTCAAATTTGTTAACAATGTTCAAACTTAGATTAGACATTGGGTCCCTTATTTAGTCACATGTATAACATATATATGTGTGTGTATGTACATGTATATGTGTTTGTGTGTACATATATATATATATGTTGTACATATGTGTGTATATCTATATACATATTGATGTTCATTATTCTTCTTCATAGTTTACAAATATCCAAAATTTTAATCCTAGGCCCCATAGTTTAAGTCGTAATAGAATAGTGTTCAATTTTAACGCGAATTGCTCGTGGAGAATCCCCACCCTCTCTGATTCGTGCAAAGGCAAAGCACACTACCTTATGAATGTTTTTAGTTTGGGAGAATTTTATATTTCTGACAAGCACATCTCCATTAGTAGTCAGCTAATATTTAGAAGAGCTGAAGTGCAAAAGCACTGCGGCACTAGAGAGGAGTAATTAGTTAGAGAGATTATATGTAGATAGCCCATTAATCTGAATCAAATTATCTAAAAAAAGTTTTGAATCAAATTGAAGATTGTTGAAGTAATGATCTGATTAAATCATTAATGAGCTTGGCCATATTAAGGAAAAGCCTATTAGGTCAATTTGAAAATTTCAGCCTAGAGTTTGTCATTGACTTCCTTCAGCCAAATGTATGCCAGCTGCAGGTGGATAAGAATGCTCACGGGAAATGTAAAGCAGCCGGATACAATTTAGAGCTCAAAGTAGGAACGTGAATTGGAGGTTCATGCCGAATTCAGTGTGAGGTTTATCATAATTTGTTTGGTTAGCTACGAAGGTGATTATTTGAATTTTTGAACTCTGGGGCGTCGCATGTGCATGAGTCAACCCATTGAAAACAAATAACTTTGATTTTCTTGAAATTCAATAACTTTGATTTTCTTGAAATTCAATAACTTTGATTTTCTATGTACAATGTATATGAAGTGATCTTTAGTGTTTTCTTTCACGAATCTAAATGCAATATTCTTGTTTACTTCTTTTATTTATTTCAAATAAACTTTAAATTTTAATAGTTTGGAGATTTTTATCATTTCCCTTGGTTTATATACATGCAAAAAGACACATCAACTTTTGTACTTTCTAATTGAATTTGGTTGTTCATGGCCATCACTAATTTTTGATGTTTTGTGATTTCTTATAATCAAAGGTCAGGATAGAGAGCAAAGAGGCCCTAACACTACTAAGCGTGGTGCTCCCCAGATGCCACTTCCGATTGATATACCCACTATGTCTTTGGCAGAGCTAAACAAGTTGACTGGTAATTTTGGCCAGAAGGCTCTAATTGGTGAAGGCTCTTATGGGAAGGTCTTTCATGTTACTTTAAGTACGGGAGAACTTGCTGCCATAAAGATGTTAGATCCTAGTGCCTCTCAAGAGCTTGATTCAGACTTCGCTGCTCAGGTGAATGTTATTTCATATTTTAAGAGTTCAGATGATTCAAAATAAAATTACATGTGAATGATTCAATCTCATTTAGTAACCAAAGTCCCGAAGTGGCTCCATGAAAGTTCGTGTTTATCATCAATACAAATTTAAAAATAATATAGCTGTAATGAAATGCATGAAGGTTTTGCTAAAAGTATTTATTAATGTTATAATATTAGAAGGCACATAAATACTTCTTATGTTGCATATCTGAAGCGGAAAATTCACAAAGTCTCATCCATATTAATAGATAAATATTTTTTTGCATATATATGTAACATTGAAATACATTTTTAGTTTGGAGGTTATAAATTGTTTGAAAAATTAATGAAAACTTTAGATGATGGTTAAAGTTGAATATTTTGAGGGTAGTCTAGGTTCTTCATCTATCTCAATTATTTGGAATTGGCATTTTGAATATTTATTGTCTAATGCAATATGTCATTTTGATTCCAGTGTATCTTTTTTTGGTGTAATTTTTAAACAATTGTTGGCCTACTTGTTTTGAATTTTGAATTTTGAATTTTGAATTTGGAGCAAATGGAAATCTAATCTACTTTCATTAAAGAGCCCAGACTTGCTTACGAAAAGTGGAAATGGAAGCAGATGAGTATTGAATGAATGGATACTTTGAAGGAGTATATTTATTCACTTGTTCATGATCATAGTCTTCCTTTTTACGAACCTGTCGAAATTTATTTTTATGACAATAAATCTAGTTTAGTACTTGTGAAACGTTTAATTACTCGAATGTATCAACAGAATTCTTTGATTTCTTTGGTTAATGATTCTAACCAAAATGGATTTTGTGGTTACAAGAATTCTTTTTCTTCTAATTTTTCTTTTCAAATGGTATCAAAAGGTTTCGGAGTCATTCTGAATATTCCATTCTCGTCGCAATTAGTTTCTTCCTCTAAAGAAATAAAATACCAAAATCTTTTCATACCTTTTATATTAATGTTATAAACTTATCTTAATGCTGCATCTTTCCCATATATCATTTATGTTATACCATTTGAGCCTCTAGAATTTTATTTCTTTTACTCCTTTTTATATAATAGTTTTTAACTTATTTTTCTCTAGTCTTAACATAATTCCTATTAATATTCTCTTTTATGCAACACCAAACTTTGTTATTAGTTATTTTTTATTGGGATAATGCTATCCAGACCCTAAGGTAGACCATCGATTTAACACAGGCCTATAAAAATGAAAACATGCTATCTGAGTTTTTCCTACCCAAAATATTTCAACGTGGGTCCCTCCCACTAAAAATTTTTTCACCATTAAATTGCTATTTAAAAAATTTGAAATGTGTTTAGACATTGAAAATTACTATTATAAATAGGATATGGAGAAGAAGCAAGGGCTTAAGTTATTATAGCAATTAGGTAATTTTTAATACAAATATGTATTTTAATTTTTTATTAAAATAGCATTTTAATATTCAAAGTTAACATAATTCATCAAAATAGACCCACATGGTGGGAGAGACCCAAATGACATATTTTTATTTTTGTAAACCTGCATAGAATCGGTGGTCTATCTCAAGGGCCTGGATGGAATTATCTTTTTTTATTATCAATATTTTGAGCATGTAGCAATGCTGGCCATTTTGTACTTCATGGATTTTTAAAGTCTTCAATGCATTCTTTGATCTCATACAATGTTAATTGTTAATTTTCCATTTAAACCTTCCAGTTCAGCTCTATATTCATGTTCGCATCTATGTCCTTTTTTAATATTAACATAAGATATCTAATCTGTCATAAATAGGTATTGTTCTTCCATTATTATTAATTAAAATGGTACAATTAGCTATCCACCTGATGTCAATAGTCACTATTTCTCATTCGGTATAGGTGAGATGTTTTGAGGACAAGTTGTTGGTGCTAGTGTTAACTGTGGTGGCTCTTCACCTTTGTTCAACTTACTATTGCTTGACTCCATATTGAGTGACACAGGAATCGAAACGATTTCATACGACATCTTTCAAAAGGAACCTTTTTTAAACCTTGTGTTATAGAGACCTTAGTACAACTTGGAGTTAATACAATGGACTCTCCTCCCTAGTCCAATTAGCTAATCATTGTTGAATGATTAAAACAAAGCATCCCTAATAATGAGAGTATAAAGGTGTTGTTGATCCAACAATTAGCACCTTGATACACAGGATATTAGACTATGTACTGCAGGATTTAACATGAGATCTTTCTCATGATTGCTATAAGCTCGGCAAATAACTAGATATTTAGAGAATGGCTAGTTCATCTCCTAGACCTGACTAGACCTAAAAAGATATCACAAAGAAAGAGAGAGCTTTCTCTTTGCACTTCTTCCTCAACTCCACTCTTTGATAACTCCGAAGGCTTCAGGCAAATAATTCGTTTGCCTCACTGAGTGAGGATTTTTTCACTGTAGTAGTTCGTCGCCAGTGGAAGGTCTATAAGATGCTCCAAGTGGTAGTTCTCAACTTCAGCAGAATCTCCCACTGATTCAAGTCCCTCTCAATTCTCTTTCCAGATATCTCCTATTTATAGGAGAGATGAATGACTTCTTGAAAATAGCAAGGGATGTGTTCTGGCATGCCATTCATCCTAGAGTCTTGTGGTCTTTCACTGAGCCCAAAGTTAATGCTCTGTTTGAGGTTGGCTTTGTCAGAGATTTGTGGTTGTTATGTATCCTTCTTGGATATTGCATTTACGAGCTGTTAGGTCCTATCGAGCAATTATTTGTTTGACTAGGTTTCTTCATTTTCAATTCTTTGACTTAATTGATGATTGTCCTGAAGATTCTTTCTTCAAGGGTTGCTTCTTCGAGTAGCCTTTTTGGGAAGGCCTTCTTTGACTTCCTCGTCATGAGGAGAGAGATCTAAAACTGGTTTCAGCATTTCTATCAGTGGTAGATAGTTGTAATATTTCTTCTAATTTGTATCATATTCTTGGCCACGTTGATGTGAATATCTCCTTTTTCTCTTCCAACCCATTTTGCCTTTACCCCTTTAGTTAATTCCTGTTGAAGAAAACGTCATGTAATATATCAAGACGCAAGCTTTAGTTTTAATTTGCTTATGGTTTGGTTGATGCAGTTAGCGATGGTTTCCAGACTCAAGCATGATTACTTTGTCCAGTTATTGGGCTATTGTTTGGAGTCCAATAATAGGATTTTGGTTTACCAGTTTGCAACCAAAGGATCTTTGCACGATGTTTTACACGGTATAGTGGTATTTATTCTCTTCCAAGTAAATGCTTTTTTTCTGTAGAATGATTTTAATATTGAATTTCCATGACACAGCTTTTCTAGTACTGGTTAATATATCCAGGGGGATCAATTTTTGATTAATAGGTTGGTTTCGTGTGTGACCTCGTCCCGGCTGAATCAGACCTGAACTTGAATGTGTGACTATCACCAATTCAAACCTAAGCTGATTGGGTTCTGGTCAGCCAATCTCAGCAAGAAATCTGATTTGAGGGCCCTACTTTATAGTTTCAACATACCATCGAGGGTCAATAAAAAAAAAAACATAAAATGGTGGGAAACAAGATAAGTACAATGTAACCTGTAAGCTTCTAATGACAATGAATTATCTCAAGAATTTCTAGAAGTCTATTCAACCCAAACCCAATGTTTATCTTAAATGTATTAATATAAACCCAAAATTTTCAATTAGATACGGGTGAGGTTATGATATCAGATTCAAGCTTTACATTTTTAATATTTTTTGTTTTCAGGAAGGAAAGGAGTACAAAATGCTGAGCCCGGCCCTGTGTTAAGCTGGAATCAGCGAGCGAAAATTGCTTATGGTGCCGCAAGAGGGCTTGAATATCTTCATGAAAAGGTCCAACCTGCAATAGTTCATCGCGATGTCAGGTCCAGCAATGTTCTTCTCTTTGATGACTTCGAAGCCAAAATGGCCGATTTCAATTTGACAAACCAATCTCCTGACACTGCTGCCCGCTTGCATTCAACTCGTGTCCTTGGAACTTTTGGCTATCATGCTCCAGAGTAAGTAAGCTTGCTATGATCTCTATATGCTTTCATTAACAAATATTGCACATCTATATGGATCATATGTTCATCACTGGCAAGAAATCATGAAAAAATAGGGCAGATGCTGAGTTGAGGTTAAGCAAATCAGATTCTAGTCAAAACCTTAATGTTTGGCCTTGGATAAAGTTTAATTCAAGCAGATAGAAAAATTTTCTATTTCAAACTGATTTTGAGTTGATTCAAGTTGCTAGGTTGCAGATCTTACATCTCTAAACATGCAATGACAATATTATGCATAAGAGCTCTTTCACTGCACAAACACAAAAGTATCTGATATTACAAGAACATGATATGTAACTGAATGCACACATCAGTCCGACTTTTAAGTTGATTCAATTTCATTTTCTAGTTTACATCTACTAAACATGCATTAAACACATTATAAAATACCCTAATGTCATCCACTTACACTTATGACATGAATTCACAAAAGCCTGATATTACAGGAGCAAATATAAAATCTGCACACACATCGGTTGATTTTCCCAGTTGAATCCATTTCATTTGGATCTAGTCTGATTCGAATCAATAGGATTACACTATATGGTTTGGGTTGCACTTTTTTTATTCCTACCAATATATATGCTTGTTTTCCTTTTAATTTTTTTAAACAGGTATGCCATGACTGGGCAGCTGACTCAGAAGAGTGATGTTTATAGCTTTGGTGTTGTTCTGTTAGAACTCTTGACGGGTAGAAAGCCAGTGGACCATACTATGCCTAAAGGACAACAGAGTCTTGTAACTTGGGTAAGTTGTGACTTCTAAATACTACTTTCTTTCTCTTTTTTGTGGTGTATTTTGCCGTATAATTTGGTAGCTTAATGCTTTGTGTAGGCAACTCCGAGATTAAGTGAAGACAAAGTCAAACAGTGTGTGGATCCTAAGCTAAACAGTGATTATCCACCAAAGGCTGTTGCCAAAGTATGCACCTGCACCTACCTTTTAAGTATTTACTTACTGTTTACACTCGTGAAACATTTTTTTTATTCTGCAATTTCTTTACCTTTTCCTTCTAAATAATTCTGATAAACTAATTTCAATTAACAAATCATAGTGAATTACATTTTTAGAATCCAATTCTTTGGGGTTACATATAAACCCCTAAACTTTACAAAACAGTTCTTTGAGTTAATGATAGTAGGAGGCTGCATTAAAATATTTGGAAGAGAATTATATATATGCCACTAAAATCTTTCATATTTTTTTATTTTTGACACAAATTTTCATATTTACTTTCAGGCACTAAAATCTTATAAATATTATATAAAATGACATCCATCAGTTATCCAAACATCTTTAGTGAATATTCTATTTGTATGATGATGAATACATATTCAAATATCTTTATGGTATTGATGTAGTTTGGGATTAAAATTTCTAAATCCTAATTAATGCAAAGCTACTCATCTAAATGGTGATTAGAGAGCTTCACGTTGAAGTTAAAGAGAAAAATTAAACCCTGAAATACTTTGGTCTCCTCCTGCATGTTGGCAGACGAAATTCATACAATCCCAATCTTCAATTAAGTTTCAAAGTGGTGTCACAAGAAAGCCCTAAACTATGGCAATCCCTCCAAATTGTAGTAATAATTTGGGAGAATTAGTATGGAATTAAGGCAAATAGGCATAACTGTAATCCATCCGTGAGAAACATTCCAACAATCACCCAAATTCAAAAGAAACAAAGGGTAATAGGTTTTTATATGTAGATCAAACAAAACATGGGGAAATCAAGGACAATGGAGAGGGAAAACTTAAAATGCATAAACAAGCTACACATTGATCAAAAAAAAAATGATGCAATAATGCGCTAGAGGTAGCATTGGACAAAATGATCTGGAATCCATTGTGAATCGATGGCTATCTCATATTTGAATTGATTGGCATTGCACCAATCTCCTTGATTGACATGCCGATGTAAACTCCACACGGTGGTCCACTCGCAATGGCGATGATAACAAGCGGTGCAGCAAGGGTAATGACAGAGCCTACTCGAGCCCCTTTTAGGCTTTATCTAGGGAGTGATAGCTGCAGGATTGCAATGATAATATCGGTTGCATGCTTAGCAGCAGCAGCAGCGTCAATGCATGGTATCGACTACGCGACAAGAGAGGTAGCAAACTGACTCACTCAAGCCCCTCTTGGGCTCAGTCAAGGGTGCAACGATAGTAGGATTGCAATGGCAGTAGTGGTTGCCTGCACGATGGTGGCTGTGGGGGAGAAGGCCGACAGCAGTAGCAAGGAAGGTCCAACGACCAAGACGTAAGTCTCTCTCTTACTGATTTAGGATTTCTTCAATAATGGTTCCCAAATCTCTACTCAGATCGTGTCATATACAAATGTTTTCCTTTAGTATCAACCGTTAATCCCTAGCTACTTGGTTCTACAGCACTAATTAAAGGGGTCTAATCCTGTTCATGCAAATGAGATCAAAATGATCCAATGATTGGAGAAGAAGGGGAGAAGGGGGATTGTTAGTTGGGCCAAGTTTTTGCCCAGCTGCCCCAAAACCCAATAAATTCTCAAAATACATAACTCACTCTCTAAGGCTAACATCTACATGTGATAAATTTTCTAGCACAAAAGCAAAATAAAACAAAGCCTATATAACATATAAAAGCAAAACAAAATATGCAGGACTACACTGAAATGTAGTCCCTGTTCTTGGGGCACTGTCAAAGTTGATATCCGAAACGCTTCCTATCAGATATGCCATAGTGAATCAACTGCATGTCATGCATCTACAACCTAGACGTCTTTGAACTCCTCTACCAATATTACATTGAGGTGCTTAAATATGTATTTATATAATTGACAAAAGATTCCAATAGATGTGCTCAAATTAATATTTCTTAAAGTTGCCAATATAACCAACAGAAGGCTTTATAATATTTACAAGATTTTAGTGGCCTATATGTAATATGAAACTTTTGGTGTGAAAGATGTAAATATGAAATTTTTCATATCAAATATTAAAATATTTCTTTTAGTGACATGTATGTAATTCTTCTGAGATTTAGATTAATACTATCCAATAATTATACATTAAGCTTTAATTTATTCAATTTATGTATAAGTGTTTTCATAATGCTTTTGCTTGCTGCCTTCCCTGTCTGAATTAGAAATGAGTCATGTTTTATTTGCATTCCAGAGAAAGTAAACGCAATTAATCGGCAAAAACATATAGGGGAATTTACATCCATCACTCTCAAAGAAGCTTGTTTGCAGGTGGCACCCTTTAAGTCAAATATTTATAGGTGACACCCCCTAAGTCTAATATTTACAGACGACACCCTAAACAGAAGTTAAAGTGGTGGTATTGTCTGCAAAAATAGGGGGTTAAATATTGAATTTAGGGGATGCTACTTGTAAATATTTGACCTAGAGGGTGATGCCTGTAAAAAAAAAGCTTTTTTTGGGGTGACAAATATAAGTTTCTTAAAAATATAATATTATATTAATCTCATATTAATTTGAATACCATGCTATAATACATTATGTGATAAAAAAAAATTTCCACAAGTGATATTCACATTCTATAGGAATTTGGGTGTAAATTGTTGTCAATTTCTTATAGAACAGATGAATCCTTTATTTTTTTAGTTACCAGCATTATTCATATTCCTTCATGGAGACATCTCTGAATGTTATTGCAATACAGTTGGCAGCTGTTGCGGCGTTGTGTGTGCAATATGAAGCTGATTTTCGGCCAAACATGACAATAGTTGTGAAGGCTCTGCAGCCTCTTCTCAACAGTAGACCTGGAACAGAAGAATAATGCTGTACATTTCCATAAATGATCTTAAATATTAAAGTTAATTAAAATTTTTTATATAGCTATAATATCATATAAATAAAATCAACACTTTTATCTATATGATTATTGTCACATAAGAATTTTAGTTGAATTTTAAGTTTAAGATCATTTATGGAAGCCATAAAGTATAAAAATCTTGGCCTTACCTCAAGTTTGCCATCTAATTCAGTTTGGTTGGCTCCGCCGTGATTCAATCCTACGTTTTAATCAACATTTTTTATTATTTAAAGTCTATTTATTTATTCTTTTTTTAAAGTCCATGTATTTATTTCTTGAGCCTGTAAAATGATTATTAACATAGAAATTAAAATATATTGCTATCCTTTCAATATTCTCATACATGTCACTAAGGGAGAGTTTGGCTCGATGCTATTTTAATACTATATTATGTTATGTTATTTAAAAAAATAATTATTTAATTTGATAATATTATCGTTTTTTAAAAATTTGTAAAGTTATTAAACAAAGATGGCATTTAGATGACATAATATCTAAATAATATGACATAGCATCAAGTTAGTATCGAATTAAATAATTCCTAACAAAAATGTGAGTTAATTATCTAATATTTATATTATTTATTTAATTTAATATTATAACATTAAAAATAATAAAAAAGTAAATTTAATGTCACATATTTTTACTACAATTTTATAATATTATTTTAAAATTTAGATTAATAATTTTATAATTTTTAATAAAATTATCTAAATTTATTTTAGATTAAATAATTAATTTTTTCAAATGATATTTATTTTGATTGTCACATTATAATAGCTTGAACCAAACACTTTTTTAAGTTAAATTTTTTAAATGTTTTCGTTATCACACTGGGGAAAGCAATTTTTCCCTTTGCATTATTATCACAATAATTTTAATTAATTTTAATTTTTTAAAGACGTTTTTTGAATTGCATATCATTACACCCTTTAGGCCCCGTTTGTTTGGAAATTTATTTTTAAACATGGTAAAAATTAACTTGGAGATTATTTTATAATATAAGTGTTTTTGAGTGTTTGTTTATGATTTATTAGGTTAAAAATAAACTTAATTATGATGGGTATTTAAAATTTCTCATAATTTTTAGACAACACAAATTTGAACTAGAGAAATTACCTTTATTCTACGTCCAACACAAATAAAAATATGATAATTAAAAGTATTTTATATTTTACATATTTTTTTATATTAAAGTAAAATTGTTTCCACTAAATTAAAAAATAATATATATACTTTTCTTGTTACAAAAAAAAATGTGAACCAAAGAAGCCCTAATATCAACCATATTATTTACAAAAATTTATTGCAAAATTCTTTTACACATCACTATAAACTAATTAACATTATTAGTAGTATTATTAATGTAAATTTAACGACTTCTTATGGTATTAAAATGTAGTTGACAACATATACATTTCATATCAAAGAAGGCCATATATGAAATGAAGAATATTTCATACATATATTCAATATTCACATTAACTAAAATTCTCCATAACATTCATTAAATTACCTATAGTTAAATGAGAATGATAAGTACAACTCTAGGATAGATACAAGAGTAACCAAAAAATACATATAAGAGAAATAGTTAACGGATTGAATTCGCTATACAAAGCACAATTCCAACTGCAAGTACATACATGATAAGAACTCTAATCAAATCGTCGAAGAAGGAACGTGTTGCAAAACCCTTAGTCCATGTTCTCGGCTATACCACTGACATTTGTATGCTCTTCATCATCTTCATCACCAGCACTAGCGGAAAAAGTAACGCATTAAAGCGCTCAAACAAATTGCCAAACCTTCCTCTGTGTCTCTCACTTTTCTGGATTGTACCTGAGATAGAATAAATAAAGTAATGAAGAAACTTTCATAAGAAATATTCGAGTTCAACTACATGTAAGCGTAAGTCAATGGGATTACATTAACCTGCAAAAAATCATTTCTTTTGTGCCACGCCAAAATATTACGATGTGCACCTATAACACATTGTCAACTAAGATGAAATTAGGTAAATAACATAATATAACTATTTTGACATCATATAGAATACAAACCGATGTGCAAAACAATAGTACATTACTATAGATACCTTTGATTATGACAAAAAGTATTCCCAAACACCAGTACTGTCTCCTCTATTCCCAAATAGCTCGAGCAATCTGTTGACGCATTCTATCACCTTTTTGTCGATCACCTACCCTACTATGGTCTTGAGCATCTTCATGAAGTTGGGTCAATGCTACATCGTTGGCATCAGATTCAACTTCTTCTGTCTCTGGTGCCGTAAAGATTGGATCAGCTTTAGAATATCGTGCAATGAAATTATGTAATACAAAACAAGCTAAGATAACATCACGCTGAGTCTCCAACGGAAATGGTCTCATTGTACTTAAGATACGAAAACGTTGTTTCAATATTCCAAACGTTCTTTCCACAACATTGCGAAGACATGCGTGTCTGTGGTTAAATTTTTCCTCCATGGACACATACTCTCTTGAGTTGGCACTGGTAAATCGAGCTATGTGGTAGCGTATATTTCGATAAGGTGCTAGAAATTTTGATGTGTTAGCATAGCCTGAGTCCACTACATAATATTTACCTACACATGTCATTAAGAACATCATATATATGTTAGTTAACTAGTTTGTAGAGAAGTAATTCAGATTTAATATTTCTTTACCTGCGAGCACAACAAAATCTCCTGTGTCCATTGACCAACGCAGCACACGCATGTCAGAAGCACTACCTTCCCAACCAACAGTCACAAATTGAAATATTCTGTCAAAACTAACAACTGCCATCACGTTATGTGAAACTATTCCCTTCCGATTGCGGTAAGCAGGTTGTTCCTTAAGAGGTACAATTGCTGGTATATGTGTGCCATCGATGGCTCCCAAGCAATCCTATTTCAATTAAATTCACATAAGTAAACACATACAGATGCATTTATTTTCGACTAATAAGTCAGAGACAATATACCTTAAAGTAGGGCCAGAATCTTTTATCCTTCCTTAACTTTGGACAAAATGGCGTGGACGAAGTTGGTAGTTGGAGAAACTCAGAGGCTAAAGATGTCACAGCTTTGAGGGTGAAATTAAAATATCTGCTTATTGTCTCTAAAGAATGCTGAAATGTTTCAGCGCATTCGCGATCACCACAACCAAATGCAATAATACGCATGAATATGCCAAGTTGCTCGATGGCCGGTACATGTCGTGAATCTTGCATTAGGCCAGAACTTACCAATCTATTACGCAATGCAATGAAGGCATCTGAATGCATCCTCATGACATTGTAGCAAACGTTAGGATGATCGTCCTGCAACATGTACTCAAGGTTTTGTAGGCCTGTGAATGGTCGTTTGTGCATCTGTTGGGGTGCATGTTGAATTTGTTCAGCACACAAATATTCTTCAAACCATTGATCTTCCTCATCACAGGCCATTACCTCAAATAATTCATCCTCATTATCGAGATAAGATGTGGCCGAATCCATTGTTCTCAGAAGTGAAATTGTCGACACACAAGCAAAACTTGTTGCCTGGGAGTGCATTACAGCAAAACAATTCAAATCAAAAAGACAAAATTGCAAAGAAGCAATGCGATGTTAAGTCACATACACAACATAATAACACTGTGACATATGTATAAGTCAGCAGATCATGAATGATTTCAAATTGCATCTTACTTTACCGAAGAGGAGTCAAGCGAAAACAAAGTTCCGCTTTTTGTAGAACATTGATCAGATTTACATCATCTCATATGTCCAAAATATGAAAATCACATGCGATGATTGAATAATGATTGATGTAAACTACATATGATCTCAGCAGGTTACATTACAACAGCTCTTACAATCAACTCCACGGAATAAATCATGTAATAAGCTTCAGCTTGCGTAGATGTTTATCTCACAAGTTGAACCAAATTTATCCATGATCGTTATAAACTGTTCAATATAGCTCTTACAAACAGATTAATACATTTGTGAAGAACATTTGCTCAGCTGTTTAATAGGTAATGTATATCAGTGAGTTGGATATTATGTTGGAAAACTACGCGCAACAAAAAACCTGATGTGTGGTTAGTTAAGTAAATTGTTTCCTGATAAATATGAGAAATGAAAATAGTAAATAAATAATGCAACTACAAGAATACGAGAATTACATGGTTTGCAGAGAACCTCCTACAAGCATAGAGAGAGCTTTTACTATGTAGATAAAAAGTAGAGCTTTTACTTGGGGTGGCCTGCATGACGTGCATATCAAATCCCATAACAAAATCCAATTATTCAGCTTCAGGCGTTTATAGCAAAACAATTCAAATCACGATCATCAATTAAACTACAATCTGTGAAGAAAGCACAGATTAATTAATTTCTGCTAGGAGATTAATTAAACTGTTCATTATAGCTCTTGCAAACAGATTTATTCATTTGTGAAGAACATTTTCTCAGCTGTTTATTACAATCAGCTGCAAACAATATGATCAGATAACTGATGATAGTGCGCGAACAGTTCATTCTCATTCATAATAATTTCTGTTTTATATATGATCAGTATTTCATCATGTCACTCCATGGAAAATACACCAAGCAAAAGGAAATTTCAGCTTCTTGTAGAACAATGATCAAATTTACATCATCGCATATGTCCGAAATATATAAATCACAAAAGGCCATATATGTAATGAGTGGTGTCGCATCATTTTTAAAGCTATCAAAAGATTTCTTCATATCATTTGCGAGAACTTGCACGAGTTCATGATCAGAATTTCATCATGTCATTCCACGAAGAAATTATAGTTAAAACCAACTTTATGCTTTTAATAGAATATGATCAGTATTTCATCATGTCACTCCATGAAAAATACACCAAGCAAAAGGAAATTTCAGCTTCTTGTAGAACAATGATCAGATTTACATCATCTCATATGTCCGAAATATGTAAATCACAAAAGGCCATATATGTAATGAGTGATGTCGCATCATTTTTAAAGCTATCAAAAGATTTCTTTATATCATTTGCGAGAACTTGCACGAGTTCATGATCAGAATTTCATCATGTCATTCCACGAAAAAATACAGCAAGCAAAACCAACTTTATGCTTTTAATAGAATAATGATCAGAGTTCGCATCATTCCACGAGAAATATGTCATCACCTTGTATGTCAAAAATATGTCATGAAATGAAATGAACCAAAAATAAATTTCAGCTTTCTGGACATACGTAACCACAACCGAAATAATATCATCATTCTACTCCAGCTTTACAGTTCATCCAAATGAAATGAAGTAAAAAACAAGCAGTTGATCAAAGTGATGTTATGCAATTCCAAAGAAATTGTGACTCTACTTCCTAAAATTTTTAAATTATCATTCTACTGCAGCTTTCAAAATCGAAGAAGAACAAGTACAACAAAAATAAGAGAAATAGCTTAAACTACTTTATTTTTTTCATGAACAAATGTAACAGCATCCAGAAAATCCTTTTAACTAGACAATTACTAGAAAACATATGAGCTTCCAAATAAAAATCACTTGCAGCATTAAAAAGATCAGCCTCCAAACAAAAATTGGAAGCTGATGACAGCATCCAGAAAATGACCAGAATATAGCATGCATAAGCAGTTCACAAGCTAGCACATCATTATACATGTACTTATCCACGAAATTGTACAACATAGCAAATGTCATTTTTACAACAAGTCAAAAGTTCGAATCACCCTTGTAGTCAGAATTGGCTTGTACAAAAAAGGCATCATTCTGATCAAAGTCACAAATTGAAAGCCAAATTGTCTTCATCCCAAAAAAACAAAAAAAAAATCACAGAGAGTAATCAAGGATTATCGTCAGTTTCCCATATAATGGAATTTCCAAAATTCGGATTAGATTTGTATATATGTTCAATCCACCAAGATAACTCTCGCCCTTCCAAAGACATAAAGGTAGCTCTATTCTCAACTACCTTGTTGCTTTCAAGCATAGTGACAAAGGCTGTACGGGAAAGCTTTGGAATTGATAGTAACTTTGTCGTAGCTGCTTCAATTCCTCCCTTTGTAGTTCGATTATCAAACCAACGATTAAACGCTTGCGTTCTTTCATTGTAAATTTTAATTCGAGAATCAGCCTCATCCTCAGCAACCTTGCTTTTTCCTTTTCTAGGGCGTTTTGCCTCAGAGTAAATTGGAGGAGCGTTCCGTTTACCTGAGCTAGTCGCACATGTGGTTTTGTCACTATCAGTCGCATCTCTCATTGACTTGTCAAATCTATCTGATTCCTCCACTTCCAAACCTTCCTCAACATCTACAACAATCCTATCCTTGGGCCCACCAGCAGTACTTTTGAATTCACTCTCTCGTCGTGATGTAATAGCAAGGTTGCCTTTAGCACTATCCTTTGCACATAATTGTTCCATTTTCTTGAAATGTACAAAGCCTTTTAACTTGCATTGACCGAAGTCCTTATCTTCCTACAAAAATAAATGAAAAGATAGCTGTAGATACGACCAATTTTTTTTGAAAACGAAACTTAAATGTACGGTATATTTGTGATACCTTCAGAATCTCATCCCATACAATAGTGTCTATATCAGGCATGTTCAACTCATCATTCCACTCTAGGCCACTTCTTCCTTTAAGATCATGAAACTTCTTCCACTTCATCTTCAAATTATGCCATTGTTCGCACACCTGATTCTTGTTATAATTACTTCTGAACTTCTTGTTAATTTCAGTAGTAATATTGTTCCAAACAGCGCTTGATATAGACTGAATTCCGTCCACCTCATCATTTCTAATGGCTGCCAAGAGTAAGTCTAATAAATAATCCTTCTCAATATCACTCCAACCTTTACGGGACTTTCCTGAATCTTTGATCCTCCCATCTTCAGTGCTCGCCTTTTCTTTCCCCTTTTTTTGTTGGCTCATCTTTCGTTTCCTTGCTAAAAATTAATATGAACGTGTTGGGGGCTGTCCAAAAACAAGTCCGTAAGTAAAAAAATATGTATGAACATTGAATATACCTTTGTAGTAATAAGTAATTTGGCCTTGATGTAGTTTTTGGTTGCAAGCCTCACATATGTTTGGCTTTCGTATAATCGTATCGGTGGAAGATTCACAATCTGATAACTTCTGAATAAATAGATTCTTTTAATAGAAACGAAATGAAGAACAACAATGAACTTTTTTTTGAAGAGAGAATATACATTGCAGAAGTTCATGTTCTCGGCTATACCACAATCGAAAGCACACTTGACGCAAATGACAACATCACCAATAAAAATTCATCTGTACATTTGAGAAGCGCACTATTCATGTAGCACACAAGATTTGACCAATTTTCAAACAAGAAAAAAAAAACAAAGAAATGAATAAACATAAAAGCTATTCCTGTACAAATCACCCTGGGTTCTTATCATGCTAGATTTAAGCTACGAAAATTAACATAAAACTGATAATAACAGCAAAAAGCTCAAGTGAAATTCAACTTTGAAGTCCACATCATAAGTGAAAGTGGCATATGACATGGAAGCATCACAGACGATATTGTACAACATCAAAGCAAACATGATAGTTTCTTAGAAATCGAATATATGTTAAAAAAGCAGACTCAAAAACAACAAACATGATAGTCCCTTTTTATTTGCTTTTCCTTAGAAGAACTTGCATGAAGGTTTTGAGGAGGCCACTGGTAAAAGCATAGGTTTCTCATATTTCCTTTTATTTTGCATTTATTATTATTATTATAAATTATTATTATTATTATTTTGAGCTGAACGTTCATATTTTTTTATTGTGCAACAGGTAAAAGCATAGGTTTCTCATATGACACTTGACTACAAGTTATTGATTGAGGCCAGTATTCTCTTGTCACAAAAAATGGCTTCTGTTAGCTTTATGCCAACATCAGGTATAAAAAACACTAGTGGCATTAGTGATTATGTGGATAAGTTGCCGGATGAGATGAATGACATGAAGATAAGGGATGACAAGGTATGTGAAATATGGAAATGATGACTGCTTTGGATAATTGCTTGCTTGTTGGATGAATTAGTTCTTGAGAAATGTCCATAATTAATGCAATGTATGTTTCAGGAAGTTGAAGCAACTGTTGTTGATGGTAATGGTACTGAAAGTGGACATTATTAATTGTAACAACTATTGGAGGCAGAAACGGCCAGCCTAAGCAGGTAAGATCGTGAACTACCTTTGGTGAGTCTGCTTATATGAAAGCTGCTTTTTTGCAGACCATAAGCTACATGGCTGAGCGGGTCGTGGGAAATGGATCTTCTGGGATTGTTTTCCAGGTTAGTGTACTTTTCTGGGTTCTATAGACCAACATTGAGAAGTGTATGATGCTCTTGATAGTGTTCTGAAATTTTCTGTTATTCCACAGGCAAAATGTTTGGAGACTGGTGAAACAGTTGCGATAAAGAAAGTTCTTCAGGACAAAAGGTATAAGAACCGTGAACTATAGACAATGCGTCTCCTTGACCATCCAAATGTGGTGTCCCTAAAGCACTGCTTCTTCTCAACAACTGAAAAGGATGAATTATATCTTAACTTGGTACTTGAGTATGTGCCAGAGACTGTTCATCGTGTCATTAAACACTATAACAAGATGAATCAGAGAATGCCATTAATATATGTGAAGCTTTACACGTACCAGCTATGGAATGTCCACTAGTTTTCTTCGGCATTTATACTTTCATTTCTTGCATTTTATTGGTTAATGGCTGTTGCATAAATAAATGGAATACAGGAACAGCCTTATTTCATGCGATTGTGATGTTTTTTGTGATTGCGTACGTTTGCGAATTTGCAACTATATTGTCTGTTTTGGTCCTCTCTCTCTCTCTCCCTCTTTCTATATACATATATATGTATGTATGTATGTATGTATATGTGTGTGTGTGTTAGGGGGTTTGAAACCATCTCTCTCTCTCCAATGCTGCCTGTAAAGCTCTTTTTTGATTGTGCAATGGCAGTCTCAACTTCTTATCCAATTCTAAACATGGAGATAATATTTAATGCATGTGAACCCATAACCTGTCCTGAACCTGGCTTGTGGCACTCTTCATGCTTCCCTTTTAGTGACAGTCATGATCTAGCTATGAATCTGGAGCATATTTCCACTAACCTATAGACTTCAGGCTCACTTCTCTCTATATGGTTGAGTAAGCTGGTCAGGGACTTTTGGTTGATGTATCTTTCCTTTTTTTGTGAACAGTTGTCAGAATGAAAACATGAATAACTTCTTTAAAAACGTAAGATATGTTGAAAGTGATTATTCATCATAGATTAGCTAATGAATCATCTCTTTCTTTAGGAAATATTCTGTGTAAAGCTTTTAATATAGGTGGCTTGTTTAGTCAGCAGATATTGATGTAAATGACCAGTATTCTTTTTTTGGGAGATAATGGAAGGTTTTACTTTCCATTTGAGCCACTAAAATATGAGATATTTGTTCTGTGGATGAATGCGCATGCCTCATAACTGATGGTATTTGTGTTGCGTTACTATTTATTTTTTACCCAAGTAAATTGATTGTATGGGAGCAAAAAGCCCTTACTTTTTGTGCAGTCATTAAATTGATCATTTTTATGCTGTGTTGTATCTTTCGGTTGAGTTTACTGCTATTAGTTGTCTTTCAAAAAACTGTTTTATTGTTTAGTAAAGAATTTCTGTGTATATTTAATGTAAATAGAATGCCAAATTTTACTAGAAATTGTCTGAGTAGTTGTTACTACTTACCTCCTCAAAACCTTCATGCAGGTATGACTTGAAATCAGAAAAGATATCATACTTAGAATGCTGAAGTAGTCAGTAGAATTAAATGATACTCCATACGAAAACCTCAATTTACATGTGACATTAACGAGATTTTGACATACAAAGGGAAGCATTATGCAATCATTTTAGCTCTCAGAACAAAGCATTAGAAAGCATTTGCGAGAACCTGCGAGTTTCTTAGAAAGCTGGAGTAGTCAGAATTTTGGTTTGGTTTTTTACCACATGTTAAGCATTGTAGATAACTGCAGCTGAACTGAACAAGAACCACTTATTTGAATTTGCACATTTGTAACAAAACGGAAGTCACAATTAAAAACCGTTGTTGAAAGTATGCCAGAAAGACTTACCGCAGCACAGATGGAGATTTTAGTGTAGCAGAGATGAAAGTTTTGTGCTACGATTCGTGTGGACGATGCAAAGGCTAACAGAGCAAAGAATCTCCCAGGTAGTCGCAGATCTAAGCTATACCGACGCTTTTGCGTCGCTGAAACAAAATTAAGTGGGTACCTGTACTGTAGCAAGAATGACTAAAACCAACCGTCAATAAATGGCGTCGGCGACGTAAAGGGCCTCAGTAAATTCGCCATCTACCACAGAGATTCGCGGCACGATCGCAGGCAGAGAACCTCTCTGCAGGACGCGGCCAGCGCGCGTCGCCCTCTTCGCAACCAGCGCACACCTCGCGCGAAAACCCTAACCAAGGCGCGCACATCTCGCTCGAAAACCCTAGCCAAGCCGCGGTCCTTCCCCTGCGCCCCCCCCCCAGTTTTTTAATTTTCATGCCGAATATAACGGTGTCAGCGCTCATGTTACGCCGTCTCAGTCGGTTTTAATAAACCGAATAGAGCAAACAAACAGAGCCTTAATGCCTTGTACTTTGTGGGTCTACGAAAAGCTCAATATTTTCTTATATTTATTTCACATTCAGCCTATTTAAATAATAAAAAATTAAACTTATTTTATATTTTATAATAACAATAATTAAGACTTTATTTTTATAATAAAAAAATAACTAAGCTTTTATTCCATTAGCTGAGGTTGTCTATATAAATCATTTATTTACATTGCGCTTTAACAAATTATAAATTTTTATTTATCTCCAAATAGCAAATATGAGATCATTTTTGACCATTTCTTGCCATATATTATTGGTCTTCGTCATCCTTTTTTGACACGAATAAATAACTCAACTCTTTTTACTGGTGCTTCATTGACTTACAGTTTATATGTCCAAATCATCTAAATTAACTTTCTTTGAATTTATTTTCAATAGAAGCTACCTTAATCTTCTTGCAAATATACTTATTTTTCATCCTATTTTTTATGTATATTTACTTATTCACCTTAACATCTTCATCTTTGTAACAATTATTTTACTTATGTTTTTATTTATAGGCCAATATTTAGCACCATATAGCATTACTATCCTTACAAATATTCTATAAAATTTATCATTAAGTTTGAGTGAAATTATTTTATTACACAATGTACTAAAAATATTTTGCCATATTAGATATCCTGCTTGAATTTTATTGATAATATTATCATTTATTTTACTGTTATTTTGTATAATTAATCAAGGTATTTAAATCATTCACTCTTCATAATAATTTTATTATCAATTGTCATCTTAGTAATACAAATGCTTTTATTTTAATTTATATTTTATATATTCAAATTTTATCTTTTAAAACAAAAGCTTTAGATTATAAGGTATTTTTTCATAATTTGAATTTTATCTTAGCTCTTTTTCTAATCTTATTAAAAAAGAGAATATTATCTGCGAAAAGCATATACTAAGGTACTATTTCTTGAATATGTCTTAGTCAAAACAGTTTATTTTCAAACATAAGTAATAGCCTTTTATATATGTTTTTAATAACTTGAATATAAACGGTGTAAACTCCTTTTTTAGTATTTTCTAAAGTATTTTTCTTTCTAAAATACTTTCTTTGGAATTTTATCATAAGTTTTTTTCTAAATCAATGAAATTAACTATAGGTTTTCTTTTTTCTCCTTGAACTTTTTCATTAAATTCCTCTGCAAATGAATAGCTTTATTAGTGAATCTATCAAACATAAAACTAAGCTAATTATAAAATATCCTAATATTATAACATAATCATTATTCGATTATCTTTTTTTAAAGTTTTAAAGTACAGTTCATTAATTTAATATCTCTATAATTGATACAATCTCATATATCATTTTTATTCTTGCAAATAGATATCAATATATTATTTCTTCACTCATTTGATATCCATTTAGTTTTTAAAATCATATTAAATAATGTAGTTAACAAGACACTTCATCATCTCCCACACATGTTCAATCATCTATTAGGGCATTATTTAGTCTGATTACTTTTTTATATTTTATCTTCTTTAAAGTTTTTTATACTTTAATCTTACTAAGATGCTTGACGTAACAGTAATTTCTATTTTATTTTTGAATGCTAAATTCCTTAAGATCAAATATCATAACTATCATTGAAAAGTTTTTAAAAATGATCCATCCATTTATATTGGATATCGATATCTTTTTCTTTGAAAAATATTTTGTGACCATTCTTAAAGTATTTTATTTGAGTCAAGTTTTTAGATATTTTATCTCTTATCTTAGCAAGTTTGTATACATATTTTTCTTCTTCTTTGACATCTAATTTTTTATATAAATTCTCAAAAATTATATTTTTTTGTAATACAGGATGTTGACGTAGGATGTGAGGGTCCCAGGAAACACCAAAGAGAAAGAGAGTTTCGGGAGACGGCGGCGCGCAAAGGGGGTGAGCCTGTTAATGAAAGCTCAAGGAGGGAACCAGTTCAGAGCATTCAGAGAAGCACACAGAGATTTAAGGTGGTTCAGGGAGGAAATCCCCTACGTCCACCGGTCGATCAGTGAAGAAGGTTTCACTAATGGAGAAAAAGTGGCCCTGAAGGCTTGTACAGTGTTGTTTGGAAGAAAAGAAGAAGAAGAAGAAAGAGAGCTCCTCAGTTGGGGCTCTGTTACAAATGAGAGTCTGAATCTCTGTTGGGGACTGTTTCAGGGTTGTAGCCGTTGGAGTGCGTGGCTTCACCCTGGTTTTCCGGAGAAAAGGTGATGGACAGGCTCTGGGTCCGCACCGTTTGTCTGCCACCGGAGAGGCCTGCAGTTGCCCAAAAGGACGATGTCTTTTAATATTGGTACATTTTTTGGGGATCCGTGATGGTTGGAGCATGCGGATCCTTGATTTGCGGGTCTTGGGGATAGGCGCCCTGTACGGGGAACGACGCGGTAGGTGGAGCTGACTGTGACAGGCGGTGCTCCGTAACCTCGTGACCGAGGTTATCAGGGTTGTCCTGAGATGTCGGGGACGAGGTTAGGTTGAATCCTCGCGGCCGAAGTTTGACCTGGTCAAAAGTCCTGCAAAGTCAAAGAGATGAGTCAGCAAATAAATCAAGTAAATGGAGGCCAGCCAGGCGCCACGTGTTCGGTTAGGATGCAGCGCAGGAACCACGTGTTAACACAGACTATTTTGTTGGACCCTAGTTAGACTATTTTATATATTTTTTAATTATCTTTATTCTTGCATTTGTACTAATCTTTATAACATATCTTTTTCTCTTTAACTTTTTTTGTACATTTTGTTTTCTACCGTGAAGCATCTTTATTATTAGGAGCTTTTATTTTATTTTTTACTAGTATTTTTTTTGCACCTTATGAATGCAATTAGTAATAGTTAACTACGTAAAATTAATTTCTCTTTTAATGTGCCACTTTCCAAAATCTATACTCATATTCCAACATCAAGTTTAAAAATATTATTTCAATTTACCATTTCTTCTCCAATTGTTCATTTTAAGATCTGACACAATTAATCAATGTTGAGTAGAGAGGCATTCGCTTGGGATGATCTTACAATATTTAACTTCAAGCGATCTTATTTTCTCAATATAAATTTAATATTTAAAATAATTTTATTTTACATTTATTATAAATTTTTTATTAAAATTTAATTTTATTATACATTTTTTGTAAATTTTAAAATTTAAATAACTTTATTTTTCATAACATCTCATATATATATATATATATATATATATCTCAAAATGAATTATATGTATATAATATTTAAAAAATATAATTTATTTTTTAAAAAATAATATCTATGTCTCAATAATATTGAACCAAGCAGTCATGAATCTAGAAATCACTCAGGACCTTGTTTGATTCGAGACATTTTTTTGGCATAATACAAATTTTAATTGTAAAAATTAATTTTATTTTATATTTAATACAAATATTAATATTAAAATTAATTTTATTTCATATTTTATATAATTCCTAATTTTAAAATAAATATCTTTTCATTAAATTTAAAAAAATAATTTTTTTTTTCTCTTATTAAAAAAACTTTGAATCAAACAAGGCCCAGATCCTGTGGCGGATGTTTGATGATATATTTGATTAGTAGAATTGAATTTGTTTTATGGTTCACTTGAAATCATATAATACATGTTTTCAACTTTTGCATTTTTATAACAAACTTGAAGCAAAATTTTGTTTTGGGGTAATTCCACTTAGGCCATTGAAGCTTGTCTAATTTACCATAAAAATTTATAAATGTCAAAACATGCCGTTCAAGTTCACAATAATTACTATATAATTCACTAGGGCCTTAATTATTTTTTAAAGCTTCCAATTAGGTTCAACATAATGTTTTCAAAGCCCAAAGCCTTGAGCCTCAAGCTCAAAGCACAAAGTCTAATGCTTAAAACTAAAATCCTAAAGCTCAAAGTTGAGCCAGAAGTCTAAAGCCTGTATACATAACATAAAAGCCCCAAACCCAAATCCGAAACCTAGAACCCTGAAGCTTCAAGCCCTAAACCCTAAGCCTTAAGCCATAAGCCTCATGTCTCAAGCCCCAAGCAAAACCCTAAGCCCCAATCCCCAATCCCTAGACCAAAAAGCACTAAGCTAGAAGCCTAAAGCCCTAAAGAAGAAGCCCAAAACCCCAAACCTAAATCCCTAAAACCGATGCCACAAGCCCCAATACACAAGCTCTAAGCACAAAGCACCAACACCGAAGCACAAATCCTGAGGCTAAAGCACGAAGACCTAAGCCCTAAAACTGATGCTCGAAGCTAAAATGCCAAAGCTCAAAACATGAAGGCGGAAGCCTAAAGCTCGATACTCCAACCATGAATCTCTAATCCCTAAGCTAGAATCGCAAAATCATAAGTATGAATCTCAAAGACTTATTCCGCATGCCCCATCTTCTAAGCCTTAAGCCTAAAGCTCCATGCCTCATGCCTCAAGCTTGAGGCTGAAAACCCCAAGCTCCAAGCCCCAAAGAATCTCTAATCCCTAAGCTAGAATCGCAAAACTGGAAGTATGAAGATGAAAGACCTATTTCGCATGCCCCATCTTCCAAGCCTTAAGCCTAAAGCTCCATGCCTGATGCCTCAAGCTTGAGGCTGAAAGCCCCAAGCCCCAAAGACCAAAGACCTAGACCTAGACCTAGACCTAGACCCTGACCCTAGATCCTAGACCCTAAACACTAGCCTAAAGCCCCAAAGCCCAAAGCTAGTGGCCCAAAGTCGAATGTACAAAACTTCAAGCCTGATGCCCGAAGCCATAATCGCCAAACCCGAAGGCCCAAACCCGAAGCACTAAGTTCGAAGCCCGAAGCCCGAAACCCAAAGCCCAAAGCCCAAATCTCGAAGCCCGAGGCTCCAAACCTGAAGCCCGAAACTCGAAGCCTAAATTACCAAAGCGAATAGGCCAATGCTCGAAGCTCGAAGCCCTAAGCCTAAAGCCCAATGCCCTAAGCCTCTAGCTCAAAGCTCAAAGCCCAATGCTTAAAACAGAAATCCTAAAGCTCAAAGCCGAGCCAGAAGTCCGAAGCCTGTATACATAACCTGAAAGCCTCAAACCCAAATCCAAAACCTAGAAGCCTGAAGCTCCAAGCCCTAAACCCTAAGCCTTAAGCCATAAGCCTCATGTCTCAAGCCCCAAGCAAAACCCTAAGCCCCAATCCCCAATCCCCAATCCCCAATCCCCAATCCCCAAACCAAAAAGCACTAAGCTAGAAGCCTAAAGCCCTAAGGAAGAAGCCCAAAACCCCAAATCCAAATCCCTAAAACCGATGCCACGCCCCAATACCCAAGCTCTAAGCACAAAGCACCAACAACGAAGCCCAAACCAAGAATCCCAAAGCCCCAAGCCTTAAACCCTAAGCCTTAAGCCATAAGCCTCATGTCCCAAGCCGTAAGCCAAACCCTAAGCCCCAATTCCCAATCCCCAGACCAAAAAGCACTAAGCCACACTACTACAAGAAACCCGTTTTACCGCGGTTTAAAACCGCCGTAAAATATCTATCGCAACCGCCGGTTATCCGAACGCCGTAGAAGATTATAGGCTTTTTACGGTAGTTGGTAACCGCCGTAATAAAGACCGTCGCAAAATACTATAGACAGCGGTTCTCCAAAGAGAACCGCTGTCTATATGTTCAACCGCCAGCATATAGAGGGCGGTTGACTGTATAGTATTTTTTTTTAAATAAAAAGGAGAGGATAAATTAAAAATTTACCTGCAGTAAACAATAACAATATTTAACAATAGAATCACAATGTATATCATTAATTCATTAGCTCACATATATAAGAGAATCACAATATATGAATACATTAATATATATCAGCTCACATATATAAAAGAATCACAATATATGAATATAATGTATATCAGCTCACATATATACACAATAATATGAATACATATCGATGATCAGCGCACATATATAAGAGAATCACAATGTATATCATTAATTCATCTAATATTCTAACTAGCATTTGGTGCTAAATTACAGAAATCAATACATACAAATTGATCATGAATACAACTAAATTAAAAAACTTTATAGACATCTAGCTCTAAAATAAAAATTATTATTATGATAAGAATCTGTTTCTGCAAGAAAAAAATAATAATATTATACATAAATACAATAAATAAGATTTCAATTACTCTCTACAAATTTGACTAAAAAATTTGTACCTTATCATTGTTTTTTTATGTTCCGAGATGCACATCTACAAATTAAATTAATAATTATGAATTTTCAATTATCACATAAATAATTAAAATAATTAGTGTAATTTGAAATATTATACCATCCCACAATTTTTATTCGTTCCATATATATGCTGCCAATGATTCACGAATATCATTATCCAATTCATCATTACTGAACTGGGTCTTATTTTCTATCAACTGTAGATCAAAAAATAATTATTATAATAAAAAATTTAATTTTTAAATAAATGTGCTAGACCACGTACAGTAAGGAATATTTCTAATAAGCCTACAAGTACAATGTAGCGTATATACATAAGTATATAATATCCACACTTAATATCATCGTCTTGCCTAGGACACTAATTAAACACAAAATTAAGAATATTATAATTTATTTATTAAAATATATACACTCTAATTTAAAAAATATATGCTAAAGACCTGTACATTCTTTAATTTAATTGTAAAGTTTTTTTGTGAAGACGAGTCATACAAAAATTTGTCATCGACCTGCCAAAATTCACAGTGTTTATACACAATAAAATAACAATCATTTATAAAAAATATAATTCAAATATTTACTTACCGATCGATGATAGATTTAACTTGTTGGCAATAAGGCTGCCCGACAGGATCCATCCAATATATGCATAATTTATATGGGTCCAATGCAACCAACATTTAATGATTCCTGTTAAATTAATTAAATAATATTACTTATAAATTTTAATATACTTGAAATATTAGATTGTTAAACTTACCCACTATTATAAGAAATAATAACCAACGAATTTTGACTGGCCTCCATTATTCTGTTTCCCAATGCGATCGCACATTGATTCTTATCTGTAAAACCTGCAATGCTTTGTGGATCCACAAAGTAGTATCTATCTCGCAAATTGATGTCTGCTCTTATTTGATTATTTAAACCCCTACATGTACATAATAATATGAAAATTAAAAATTTCTTCTACAACAATTTTAATATACATAATACACATATATATATATATATACTTACCCAATGTAAGAACTTATCATCGCCTCGCCAATGCTTTCGAATGTGCTAAACTCTATACTCTAATTTCTATCAAATAATAATTATTTATCATACCCGTAAACATCAGCAGGAATGAGAATATACATTAATACCTCATTTATTAATGTATATTCTGCATGTTCTAACATCTTATTTAAAAATGACAAAGGAATCTGATCTTCTTCCTGTACATAATTTATATAAAGTTAAAATTATTAGTCATATTATATATATGATAAATTCAAATGATAATAAATAATATTACTTACATTATGTATTTTACTTTGACTTGCTAATGATTTTTCATTATGTTATGCTCCGGCAGATTTAGTTTTTGTTCACTAATTTGAAAAAGTGAGAAATTAATAACAAAATAATTTTAAAATTATAATATTATAATAATATATCATACCTAATTATTATGAAGAACAAGCGAAGTAGGCCAAGAAATAATATATCCCAACGTCTCACCAATTGTTATCCTATCATCAACTGAAAAAATGAGTCTAACAGACTCATCAATTATATGATTAACACGAACTGCACAAATTTCCTCGCCCATCGATAAAGTGTGCGATAGAAGCCACTGGATTCACCACTGTCCTATGGACGATCACATTATTGGGAGTTGAAGCAATCAAGCAATGCATTTCCTATAATGTAAATTTGCTGAATATAGCAACAATCATAATATAAATAAAACTATATATATAAATATCATGTATAATAATACCTCAGCTCATGTAGGAGGTGGGCTTGCAGGGTTACCTCACATAAAAGAACCTAATACGCTTGCCATCGGACTTGCCTGGGTAGACTCATATCCTCTCATTACTATTTCTTTTAACATTGCCATATTTTCCTCGAGGTGAGAGAAATGTTATTGTTGTTTAATGTTTTTATCTCTCAACTGCTGGATATCAGTAGCAGTGGCAGAACTAGACGATTTTTCTCTTCTATTATCCTTAAAATAAAAGGTTATTGTCTGAAATTTTTCTCCAACTCTAACTCTTCCAGGATGCTCTGGCTCCTCGTACGCCAAAGCAAACAAATCACTCCTACCTTCATGGTGAATCGTGTCTTGGGTAGCCTGTGTAGCCAACTCATCCTATACATAAACAAAAAAAAAATTTAAATTTAAAATAAATATACATATTCAATTATTATAATATGTAAAATTCAAATTACTTACAATCCTGATCCCAAGCTCTTCAGAGGCTGCATTGATGTAACGACTATCCTTTCTCTTGTGTGCAGCTTTCCATAGGTCTGACCTAGGAATAGGATCCTCAGTTCCAATTTCTTTTTGCTACAAAATAATTTTTCAACATAAGATAATAAAAATAATTATATTTCATGATAAATATAAATAAAAAATAAATATTAGTATGTTGATATATCATTTCCAGCTCTAAGCCTACATAACCCTTTCTTGAGGTAGTATGATGATATTTCTGACTCTTTGCCCTTTCTACAACTGCGCGACTTTTATTCTATATAAGATGTTAATATATATTATAATTATTAATTTCAGATAACACATATGACTTCAAAAAAAATATTTACCTGAAATTCTTCAAAGGTATGATAATTGACAAATAAATTCCAATTCTATTGGGAGATAAAATTATAGTCATCAAGAATAACATATCGAGCTTCTTCATCTTTCTTTTCGATAAATTTTTTGTACATAAAGGATTTCCACGTCCTTCACATCTCCCCATATGAACAAATAATTTGTCATGTAGCTCATCCACTCCAAATGTATTCTGCAAGAAAAATAATAAAAATATTAACTTAAATGTATTTTAAAAAAATAAAAAAATACCTTACCGTTATTTGTTCCCACATTAACTACTTATTTGATTCTGGGAATTTACGCCAATTAGTGCCTGAGATAGAGGCTTTATGTCGAACTACGACTCCCAAATAACTCATCAACTGATCTGTGTTTCTCCCAAGTACTGGTAAGCTATTGACTATCTTAATTGTTAATTTTTCAGTATTTTTTTTATTTTTTATCAATTTCAACAATTGAGTCAAGCCTTTTTTTTTTCCTTCGAGATCGTAGAGGATGATTGGTCTGCCATTAAGCTGCAATTATATTAGTAACATAAGCTGATCAATGAGAAATTACAGAAGAAGAAAAAATAATGCCAATGTAATAAAAATTTACCATTTGCTATTTTTTGTCTTTTTAGCAATTCTTTTTTCATTTCTTTCTAGATTTATTTACTAACTCAATATCATCACCTTCGATTACATAGGTAGGAGCTTCATCAGAATGCAATCCATTTGTAAATCCGAACAGCTCTTCGTAAGTAGTATCTGTTGACGTAGGATGGGGGTCCCAGAAAATACCAAAGAGAAAGAGAGTTCAGGGAGACGGCGGCGCGCAAAAAGGGGGTGAGCCTGTTAATAAAAGCTCAAGGAGAGAATCAGTTCAGAGGATGCAGAGGAACACACAGAGGTTTAAGGTGGTTCAGGGAGTAAATCCCCTACGTCCACCAGAAGGTCAGCGAAGATATTTCACTAAAGGGAAAAAAGTAGCCCTGAAGGCTTGTACAGTGTTTTTAAGAGGAAAGAAGAAGAAGAAGAAGAAGAGGAGGAGCTCCTCAGTTGGGGCCTCTCCCTACAATGAAAGTTAGGCAATTTCTGTTCAAGTTGCTCTTCGATCCCTCTGTCCTCTTTTTGCTGGTGAACTGTTCAGCGGTATTTGTAGCTGTTGGAGTATGTAGCTTCACCCTGATTTTCCAGAGAAAAGGTGATGGACGGGCTCTGGGTTCGCGCCGTTTGTCTGCCATCGGAGAAGCCTGCAGTTGAGAAGGGAGGACGATATCTTTTAATACTGGTACCTCTTCTGGGGATCCGTGATGGCTGGAGCATGCGGATCTTTGATTTGCGGGTCTAGAAAAAGGTGCCTTGTACGGGGAGCGATGCAGTTAGGTGGAGCTGATTGTGACAGGCATTGCTCCGTAACCTCGTGCCCGATGTTATCAGGGGTGTCCTGGGATATTGGGAACGAGGTTAGGTTGAACCCTCGTGGCCGAGGTTTGACCTGGTCAAAAGTCCTGCAAAGTCAGACGGATGAGTCAGCAAATAAGTCAAGTAAATGGAGGCCAGCTAGGTGCCACGTGTACGGTAAGGATGCAGCGCAGGAACCACGTGTTAACATCAGCCCCCCGCATTGTCAGGGCGCGAATATTAATATGGGTCCTGGAATGCGAACCATCGCGAGGGTGGATGCGCTGCCCAAGGCCTACAAGGATAAGATGGGGGCGGCGCCCGCCGATTCGTATTCTTGCGCCTTCACTCTAAAGTTTTCCCCTGCAAGAGAGAAAAATTGTTAGAGAGAAGATGACGGAGAAAGGAGAATGGACCGTCCTGGCGAATATTTCAGAGAAGAAGAGAGCAAGCGAAGCTCCGGCTGGGGCTCCCCCTCCGGAAAAGAAGAGGCCAGAGGTGTTGCCTGAAGAGGTGCCGCGAAAGGAGGCGCCGACATACGCCGGGGAGGCTTCTAGTGAAGAAGTGGGAGCCTCAGCAGCCAAGGTCGCCGGTGTCCTGGCGCAGGTGCTGGAGTCTGTGCAGGAGCCGGTGAGCACGAAGGATGTTGAGGTGGTTGTGGTTTCTGATTCTCCTGCCAAATTGCCTTCAGAGGCTAGGGTTTTGAAGGAGGTGATCCTAGTGGGCAAAACACCTGCAGGAGAGATGCTGGCGTCGGGGAAGATCCTGCTCAAGGATGAAGAGATTGAGCGGCTCCTTCCCGGGTTTGGGGCCTCCTCTAGAGATGTGAGGGAGTTGCCCCTGGTGGTTTGTAGACCTACTTCCCTTGGTGTCCCAGTCCCTGCTTCTGAGAAGAAAAGGAAGCCCCTCCTCCTTTCTCTTCCTCCATTGAGCCCCTGAAGTGATGAGGAGAAAGAAGAGAAGGATAAGAAGGGTGAGCAAGAGGAAGGCACCAAGATGGAGGAGGTGGCTATGGGGAAGAAGGGGGAGTCCCTTCTCACTGCCTCTGTAAGCGCTCCTGGCATTGAAGGGCCAGGAGGCAAGATGGAAGAAGCGATTAAGGAGAAGGGAAAGATCCTCCCAGCTGCTTCCAGCGCCACCTCCGGTACTGAAGGGGCCTGGAGTGTGCTGGGAGACAGATTATTCGAGATAAGGAGAGAAAAGGAGAAGATTTTGGGGGACACCTCTAGGGTTCTAGAGGTGGTAAGATCTCTGAAGGGCAAGGAGGAGGTGGAAGCCCGCTACCTTCAGAGAGTAAGGGAGTTGGAGGGCGCTTTGTCTCAAATTACAAAGCGCTCTCTGAGTGATCAAAAGGAGGAGCTGGGGAAGTTGCACCAATTGGAGGGTAAGTTGGCTTCCCTGGCCCTGGTCAATACGGAGTGGGCCAATAAAAGTGAGATTGCGAGGGGAGAATTCCATCGCAGTCTGGCGGATGTGAATCATGCCCACTCTGCCCATGTCAAAGACCTCCAAAAAAGAATAAGGGAGTTGGATGATGAGAGGGAGGCTTTGAGAGAGGAAAGGAGGCGACTGAGGGAGGAGCTGGTCCAGGTCAGAGAGACTTCGTCGGGGGCGAAGGAGGCGGTCTTCGAAGTTCGCCGCCGGGAGGAGTTATTGAAGTCTGAGGTCCACTCCCTCCGAGCCTTAGTGAAAAATAGCTCTGAGTGGCGAGGACGACGTATGAAGGATCTGGAAGAAGCGGTGAGGAGGGCGGTGAAGATCGTCAGCGCCTCACCGGTGGGTCACCACGTGAAGAGCCAGGCCGCTTTTGATGTTCTCCTGCAAACATTGGTTGATGCAAGTATCTTGAACTAGGAGAACATCAGAAGCCCAGCGGTTCTTCTCTTCTGTGGTCCTAAGGGACCAGACAGGTTCTTCGACGTCGGGAGCTACTGCCCAGAGGAGATTCCTCCACCAAGGTCCTATGCAGGTTCGGGGCATCAGCTAGCTCCCCCCCGGAGAAGTCCTGAAGAAAGCCAGACCACTCCTTCTGAGGCCAGATGGTTGGGACGAACGCCCCCTCCCCAAGTCCGACAGCAGGATCAGCCAGGGAGCCAGAAGTGATGAGTCTCCACCCCCAACCAGCTTCTCGGCCTTATAGGGAGATCTTCTTCCTCTGCAGCACTTGAAGGATCTATTTCTCAAATAGATAACCTCAAGAAGAAATTCAGAGAAGAGGTGGTCTCAAAGAGGAGGGGTCCTTTGGCCAGGAGATCAGGATTACTACTCCAGGTGTCTAAGTTCTAAAACCTTGTATTTTTTTTTGTTCTTTTCCCTGTACTCATGAGAGAAACATGTGAGGATAAAGAAAAATGAGTTTGTAACAAGTTTTATCATTAATGAAATGTATTTTTCTTTTCAAAAACTTGTCATGAATTCTTGTTTTGTATGTCTTTTTCTTTTGTGTTTGAAGCGGTACCACGAAAAGAGAACATGAATTCATAAGTGAAAGTAAAAATCCAATAAATGAACTAAGAAAATTTCTAAGCAGAAAGATGAGATAGCTATCCTCGTACACGATACTAGAATATCAGGCATAAGAAAAAGAATGATCATCCCTCGAACCCTCGTGCATGATAGCTAACTATTGTGGACGACATACAACGAAATAGGGAGAAGCGACGCTTTGATATCTGTGTGTCGCTTCGAGACCAGTGCACCGCTTCGATTCCTGGAATTGTCAGAGAGTACGGGCGGTCCGATGGCGCCCGCGCACTGATCAAGGAGATCAGACGGTCAGAAGGTGAAAGGGCACAGCTGTTTTCCTTTAAAAGGGAGAACTTGCTCGAGGAGCAGCTGATGCGCCTGTTCACCCTCAAACCCTAAGAAAGAAAAAGAGAGACCTTCGTTCCGCCCTTAGTGAATCTTAACTATGGGAGGAGGAGAGATTGAGTGGGCTGAGCTAGCCGCCCAGTTCCACAAAGATTCCAGCTACCAGGAGTCTCTCCTAATGAAACACGAGGTGCTCAACACCACCAGGGGTTTCAGAGGAAACTTCAACCTGATGATCATTCCCCCTTCCGCCGACCTTCGACCGAACCGCCCCCCCAGGGGGCTGTCTGCATTTACCGTGCTCAAGTGGAGTACAGCTTGATGTTGCCGCCACAACCGAAGTTTAGGGAGATCCTGAACTCCTTCCAGCTCGTTCCCGCACAACTCTCTCCCAACGCCATTGCCTACGTGTATTCCTTCCTGAAGCTGTTGCAAGCTCAAGGGATACCGTGGACTCTGACGTTGTTCAGGGGTTTGTTCAGTTGGATGATGGTGCCAGGGTACGGGGGGTGTCTGGCCTTACGGTCGAAGACGAGGAAGGCCATATTCTCGGGAGCGAGTAGTTCTCACTCTGACTGGAGGGACTACTATTTCTTCGTCGGAGGTGATTTGGGGATCCCTTTGACGCCCGGGGTGTGCCCTCCTGAGTTCTCTGGTTACGTCAGGTGGGTGGTAGGGCAGGACACCGTGAGGAACTTGGAGAAGTTGAAGGGGCGGAGCTGGCCCCTAAAAGATTTTTTGAGGCATGTAAGGAATGATATATCCTTACATGCCAAGACGCTGGGATACAGCGTCTTGAAAGAAGTCACCCCCCCTCCTGGCATAGTTATGATGAAAAGAGCCAGGAAGGGGCACCCTCCTGCCACCCAACTCAGCAAAGAGGCTGCTGGGAAGGGGGAAGGAGAAGAAATAAGGGTTCCAGAGCCGGTCTGCGGCGGAGCCGTCGTCGACGTGGTATCCTCTCCTGAGGATGCTGCAGACGACAAAAAGATACTGGCTGAGCTGGGTTACACAGGAAAGGGTAAGGAACCCATGCCAGTCACCAAGCCCCAGGCAATCCCTAAGGGTAGTGCAGGGATTGTCATAGGGGGAAAGGAGGAAGGCAATAAGGCCGCCGCAGGCCAAGAAAAGGAGAGGGTGGAGGAACCATGCCTGGAGTTAGTTCCCAAGGAGGTCTCTGGAGAAAAAAGTGGTTCTTCCGGGAATACAGAGCCTGAGTCCCCACAAAAGAAAGCAAGGAGTGGAGAGGAGGGGGGTTTCGCTGCCAGGGAAGAGCATGACTGGCAGAGAAGTGTAGAGCCCCCCTACAGCACAAACTTCGTCGGGTTCTTCGGGGACGAAGGTATAAAGATGGCGGTGAGGATGACCGGGGAAGATAGAAGATTGAACGTCGTCATCGTGCCATCCGAAAACAAGGGTCAAGTCTACCGGGGAGAGGTAGGCTTGGCCCTTGGGAGCGGTCTGGTGTCCAAGGATCTAGAGGAAAAGATGGAGAGCACCTCCACACCAGACCTGTACTCAGGATGCGCAAACAGAATAGCCACGGTAAGGGTCCTTTTTCAAGTTTTCCTTAACCACTTTAATCCTGTGAGCTGACTTGTTTTCACTGCAGGTTCTTGCTCGCTTGCCGTTGGCTCTGAACAGGGCTATAAGGAGCGAGGAGCAGGTGCTGGAGCTAAGTTCTCAGCTTGCGGCGAAGTCTTCACAGCTTGATGCCGTTGAAGGGGAAAAGGTCAAGCTGCTCGAGGAGGGGAATAAGCTGCAAGAGGAGAAGGCCAAGCTGCAAGAGGAGAAGGCCAAGCTACAAGAGGAGCTTGCAGTTCGCCAGTCTGCCCTGGTTTCGGCAGAGGTCGACAATAAAATCCTACAGCAAAAGCTCGTCGAAGCCACCGGTCAGCAAGAAACCATCATCGCGGAGAAGTCCATGGCTGCCGTGGAGGCCTACAAGACGAGTTTACCCTGTAGGAAATTAAGGTTAGAAGGGATCAGACGATCATGGGAGGGACTGGCCTCCACTTTAATTCAAGGGGGGAAGGTTACTGCCGCCGAACTTGAAGAAGTAGATCCTTTCCCTTGCATGGCTGCTGATCTCACTTACAAGGAAGGGGGTTTTGACCTATCTGACGAACTTATCCATCGAGTATTTAGACTCTTGGATAGGGCCGATAGAGGGTAACTCATTTTCTTTGTAAGAGTAGTGAATTTGTAATTCCTTTGTAATATTTTGATAGTAATAATAAAAAGAGTGTCTTTCATACCTGTTTTTTTTTTTGATGTGTATGTAATGAACAGGTACCTTTTGTATGAGATTGAGATGTTCTGACTGGTTCTGAGAAAACTCCTTAATAAGATAGAGCTTTTGAACCATATAGAATAACCCAAGCTCAATTTTGGAACTTCCCAAAATCCATATAGAAAGGGAAAAGTGATAGTCAAGGTGGATCCCGCCCAAGAGGTATTATCTGACCCAATGCCAAAAGGACTTGAGCGTCTGGAACATCGTGCACGATGTTTGTACTCGTGGCAAGAGCTGACCTCGGGGACCCTTTCAGTAGGGTTATAGATATTCCTTTGTAAACCTGCACAGAGAAAAAGTAATGATAGTAGTGGAGATCCTGCCTAGGGGGAGTTATCTGACCCAATGCCAAAAGGACTTTAGTGTACGATGTTTGTACTTGGGGAATGGCTGACCCTCTTGGAATGACAGATCCTAGTGGGAAGCGAAGGCACCCTGCTTAGGGGGGACCTGTATCGTAAGTCGATATCAGGGACTGCCCTAAGGTTACGAGCAGGCCTTCGGACCTTCCGTTGGCCAGATGGGCTTATGGAAGAGTCCCAGATGTTTGTAGGAAACCCCGCCTGCCAGGCACAACTAGGCTTGGTGATCGTCGTATAGTGAAGGTTAGTTACTGCGGGATCATCGCGCGCAAGGTTCGGAACCTCGAGCACGATGGCCGAGACGAGTTTTGAGACCATACCTGAGCGACGCTTAAGTCGATACGAATATCTCAGTATGTATTGACAAATGTAGGATTCATTTATAAGAACTCCGGAGTCTGAGAAATAACCTTTAGGATAGCATATAAAGAAATCCAAATGTCTGATGAATATCCCAGAACTTCTTGATTGAATCAGTGTAATAAATTTTCGAATGAATCTGTACAGAATGAATGACGTATAGGGAGTATCAAGATGAGCTGCCCTCAGTCTTTAAGCGTAAAATTTCTTTAGGTCGTCGCCATTCTAACTTCTGGGGATCTGAATGCCTTCAGAAGTCATGAGGTAGTATGATTTGGTCCAGCAACCTCGCACACGATGTAAGGACCTTCCCAATTTGGCTCAAGCTTGGGAACCCCCAAATTGCCGCCGGCGAGAAGTCGCCGCTTGAGGACTAAATCTCCCTGATTGAAAGTTCTGGGGTTAACCTTCCGGTTGTAATATCGTTCCATTCGTCGCTTGTGCTCCAAACGTTTCAGTGCAGCCAGTTCTCTTTTTTGTTCTAGGAGATCCAGGTCAACCCTTCGTGAATCATCATTTTCATCCACCCATGTTTGCAAAGCCTCGGGTTCGAAGTTAGCTGCAGCCTCTGCTCTGGGGGAGAGGTGTTCCAGCTCAACTGGTGTGACAGCATCTATCCCGAACGAGAGGGAGAAAGGGGACTCTTGAGTAACCTCGGAAGGAGCAGTATTGTAAGGCCAACAGGCTTTGGCGCCGTCTAGGCATTTCTTCAGAATGTTTAGGATGTTCTTATTAGCGGCCTCCGCCTGTCCGTTGGTATGAGGATGCCAAACAGAAGCGTACTTGAGGTTGATCTGGTGTTCTCCGCAGAAATCATGGATCCTCTGATTGGCGAATGGGGTTCCATTATCTGTGATGATCACCATTGGTATGCCATACCTGCAGACGATGTTGGCCCAAAGGAAGTTCTCTACGTTCTGAGCAGTGGGTTGAGTAAGCGGCTTGGCTTCAATCCACTTTGTAAAGTAGTCTACTGCAACTAGTATCCATTTGTAGTTCTTTATGGCCGTAGGCATTGGACCTAGGAAATTCAGCCCCCAAATAGCGAAGGGCCAAGATGAATTAATAGGTTTGAGATAACCTGCAGGCTGCCTTTGCATGTCGGCGTAGTATTGGCATTGAGAACACTTTTCCACAAACACTTGAGCGTCCTTGTGAATATTGGGCTAGAAGAATCCTTGGCGTAGGATTCGCATAACCAGGCTTTTGCCACGGGCATGCGTTCTGCATTCTCCTCGGTGTACCGCTTCCATAACCTTTAGGGCCTCTTCTGGTCTTAAACACTTGGTGAGGGGCTTGGCATAGGATCTCCTGTAGAGCTCCCCGTCGACGAGGGTGTACTTGGCGCAAACAAGTTTTAGCTTCTGCGCCTCTTGTCTGTTGTCTGGCTGAGTCCCATTTTTCAAGTAATCTAGGATTCTGTCCATCCAGCAGGGTGGTTGCTCTTCAGAAGAAACTTTGGTGCATTCGAAACTGGGCCTTTCAAACACCTGGGTTCGACGGAGGTCGGGGAGTCCCTCCTTCGCAAGCCGGTCCGCCACTTGGTTCTCTTCCCGAGGTATGTGTGTCAGGGAGAAATCTTTGAATTGGGAAATCAAGGATCTGACCAACTGTAGGTATTTCTTCAAAACCTCGTCTATTGCTTCAAATAGGCGGTTCACCTGATTGACGACTAACTGGGAATCGCTGAACACTTGTATGCGCTTCACGGCCATGCTAAGAGCGAAATTAAGTCCTGCAATGAGGGCTTCATACTCTGCCTGGTTGTTTGTTGCCTTAAATTGAAGCGTCACAGCCTGATGAAGTGTAGCCCCCATTAGGCTGATTAAGAGGATTCCAGCCCCCTGGGATTGTGATCCGGACGCACCGTCAATATGGAGGGACTAGAGGTTTGCCAGGGGCCTGACAGGTGGTGGCTCTGAAGTAGAAAGTTCGGCGATGAAGTTTGCCAGGGCTTGAGCATTGATTGCTGTCCGTGGGGCAAATCTGATATCATATTCACCCAATTCAATAGACCACTTGAGCAATCTTCCTGAAACCTCGGGGGTGCGCAGTATTTTCAGGAGTGGTTGATCTGTGATAACTTGGATAGTGTGGGACTGGAAATAAGGTCGTAGCTTCCTTGCAGTCGTCAGGAGGGCCAGAGCGAGCTTTTCCAGTGTGGGATACCGACTTTCGGTATCCAGGAGCATGTGGCTGGTATAAAAGATAGGGTGCTGTATCCGCTTCTCACTGTCTAGGAGGACTGCTGAGACTGCAGTGTCAGACACTCCCAAATAAAGAGATAGGACCGTACCTTCATTCGGCGCTACTAGAATCAGAGCCGAGGTAAGATATTTTTTCAGCTCCGTAAAGGCTGCTTCGCACTCGTCGGTCCATTGACCTTTCTTGTTGTTGCGCAGACATCGAAAGAATGGAGAACATCGGTCACCAGCTTTTGAGATGAATCTGCCCAAACTGTTGATTCGCCCTGCTAGCTTCTGGATCACTTTGGCTGTTTTTGGGGAGGGCATGCCCAGGATGGTCGATATTTTATCAGGATTGGCCTCTATCCCTCTGGCAGAGACTAGGTATCCCAGGAATTTTCCCGAAGCCGCGCCGAAAGTACATTTAGTAGGGTTAAGCTTGAGGTTATACCTTCAGAGGGTATCGAGCGTTTCCCTGAGAGCACCGAGGTGCTCCGTCAAGGTTTTGCTTTTGACAAGGATATCGTCTACGTAAGCCTTGAGATTCCTCCCTCTTTGGCCTTTAAAAATGGCATCGATCATGCGCTGATAAGTAGCACCGGCATTTTTGAGGCCAAAGGGCATAACTTTGTAGCAGTAAGTGCCATAGTCAGTAATGAAAGCTGTTTTCTCCTCATCTTCCTTGGCCATCCAGATCTGATGATACCCAGAGAAAGCATCGAGGAAACTCATAACCTCGTACCCGATGGTACGGTCCACCATCGTATCGATAAGGGGGAGAGGATAAGTATCTTTAGGGCAGGCCTGATTCAATGTTCTGAAGTCTACGCACATTCTCCACTTTCCATTGGCCTTCTTTACCATAATGACGTTGGTTAGCCATTGGGGGTACTGGACCTCCCTGATGTAACCGACCCCGAGTAGCTTGTTGATCTCTTCCTTGATGGCGTCCTGCCTCTCCCCGACCATTATTCTTTTCTTTTGTGCAATGGGGGAGACGACTTGGGATACATTCAAGTGGTGTTCGCAGACAGCCCTGTCCATGCCTGTAACATCCTCAGGAGACCATGCAAAGACATCGATATACTCGGAAAGCAAGGCGGTAACTTCCACCTGCTGCTTCTCATTTAGATAAGATAAAACATTTACAATTTTGAAAGTCTTCACCTCCTAAGGCTACGTTGATGACCCCTTCCTGCGGTATGACCGATTGGGATTCTCTGGGATCCATTTGATCGACTACAAGCTGCGCCGCTATTTGAAAACAACGGGTAGCTTGCCTAGCGTCTCCTCTGATGGTGACAACGCCGCTGGAGGTTGGAAACTTCGCGCACAGGTGGGGCGTGGAAATCACCATCCCGAAGGAGTTTAGAGTTGTCCTCCCTAGGATGGCATTGTAGCCCGATTTAGCCCTGATGATTGCGAAGTTGACCATGCTCATAGCGTGACCGTTGTCATCGCCAAACGAGACGGGTAGAGTGATGAATCCCAGAGGTTAGACCCTTTCACCGGAAAAACCGAGCAAGGTGGTCCCAGCGCGGAGGAGGTTCGCCTCTTTAAGCCCTATTTGGAGAAAAGGCGGACTCAAACAAGATGTCGGCGGCGCTTCCAGAGTCGAGGAGCACCCGCCGGACATCGAAGTCGGCGATGCGGGCAACGACTACTATCAGGTCGTTATGTAGATTGCCCTGGTGGGGGAGATCTTTGCTGCAGAAAGTAAGGGGGATAGATGAGGCGTGTTGCTCAGAGATACCGCCGACTTCAACTGCATGGCGGCGAGCGATTGGGTCAATGCTAAAGATAGCATTGATCGTCCTGGTGGCCGGAGGGTAAGGTCGCCCGGGTTGGCTGGGGCCTGAAGATGGTAAGGCCTTGGCAAGGGCTTCAGCAACCTCGGGGGATTTTCCCTTCTGAGCAGCAGTGAAAGTTGGCTCCATCTGCATGAATTCTTCGAGCTTGCCCTGACTCATCAGCTTCTCGAGCAGGGCTCTAAGACCTCGGCACTTATGAAGCCTGTGCCCATAGTTCCCATGGAACTCACAATAGTCGTTGGGATCCACTCCGGGCGGCGGCGCTGGCCTGGGTCCGGTAGGTCGGATCCAGCCCTGCTTGACGGCTGCTGCATAGACCTCGGGGAGTGACCGAGAGAGGAAAACCTTCGAAGGCTGGGCGTGTCGAAGCCTTCCTTCCTCTCGATCATGAGGCCTGGCCACACGCATCCTCGTGGCCGGGGGTTCAGCACCCCGATGCTTCCTCTTGCTCCTCTCCTGTTTAACCCCGGAAGCGCATGTGGGAGAGGATTCGACATCTTCTAGAAGCATGAATTGACTGGCCCTGGCTACCAGCTCTGGATAACTTCGAGGTTTGGCTAACTGTAGGGATTTGGACAGGTCCCCTACCTTGAGTCCTCTCCGGAAATTGTGCATGGCCACCGCAGGCTCTACATCTTCAGCTTCTGCTGCAGCGGCGAAGAAGCGGTTGGTGGTCCCAGAGACTTTCTCTCTCGCCCTGCTTAATGTTGGCGAGCACCATGTCAGAGACGACCATGCGGGTCCGTTCGATGAAACGGGCGATCAGCTCCCACTTCAGATGTTCGTAAGAAGAGATATGACCCTTGGGCAGTTTGATGAACCAGCTGAACGCTGCCCCCTTTAGGGTGTTGGCTAGGAGGTGACACCTCGTGGCTTCATCCGGCTGGCGGTAGCGGACTGCGGCCTCAAACCCCTGCACATGCTCATGGGGATCTGTCACGCCCTTGTAGACCTCTAGCCTGGGAGGCCTGAAATCCTCTGGGATTGGGGCCAAACGGATGGCATCGAAAAAAGGAGCATTTTCGTCCATCGGCCCAAAGAAAGGGTCAGGCCCATGATGAGGGGCCGGAGCGCCTGGCAGCGAGAAAAGGAGGAAAAGCAGGTGGAAGGAAAGCGGGTTGGGGTAGTGGACAAGGTGGAAGCGAGTTTTGGCGAGCCTCCTGGAGGAGGAAAGGACGTCTGGGTGGTCTGGAGGAACTGGAAGATTGGATGGAGGGTGCTGCGACCGGAGGCGCTGGTGCAGGAATTCCAGTGGCTGGAGGAAGAGGAGATAGGGCCGCCGCGACCGGTGGAAGTAACTCTGGGGCCGTCGCGACCGGTGGAGGGGGAACAGGAACCGCCGCAATCGGCGGGGGGGGAACAGGAGCCGCCGCAATCGGCGGGGGAGGAACAGGAGCCGCCGCGACCGACGAGAGAGGAAGCACGGCACATACCGGTTGAGTCTGTCTGAGGATTACAGCATGCTGGGCTGTGAGGCCGATCACCATGTCAGTGAGATTCGCGAGCATCCCCTGGAGCTCTGAGACACAGGTGCCCCTAGAGGAAGAAGCAGATTCAGCATGACGCCAGGAAGTTGAAGCTGAAGTTCTATCGTCCGGTGCTCGAACAAAGGGTTCTCCCGTGTGCATACTGCGAGCAGCGGAGTTGGTTTTGCGCGTTGGCCACCATCTTCCCGGGTCTCAATAAAAGCACCAGAAGATATTGACGTACGATGTGGGGGTCCCAAGAAACACCAAAGAGAAAGAGAGTTCAGGGAGACGACGACGCGCAAAAAGGGGGTGAGCCTGTTAATGAAACCTCAAGGACAGAATCAGTTCAGAGCATCCAGAGGAACACACAGAGGTTTAAGGTGATTCAGGGAGTAAATCCCCTACGTCCACCAGACGGTCAGTGAAGATATTTCACTAAAGGGAAAAAAGTAGCCCTGAAGGCTTGTACAATATTTTTAAGAGGAAAGAAGAAGAAAAAGAAGAAGAGGAGCTCCTCAGTTGGGGCCTCTCCCTACAATGAAAGTTAGGCAATTTCTGTTCAAGTTGCTCTTCGATCCCTCTGTCCTCCTTTTGCTGGTGAACTGTTCAGCGGTATTTGTAGCTGTTGGAGTATGTAGCTTCACCCTGATTTTCCAGAGAAAAGGTGATGGACGGGCTCTGGGTTCGCGCCGTTTGTCTGCCACCGGAGAAGCCTGCAGCTGAGAAGGGAGGACGATATCTTTTAATAGTGGTACCTCTTCTGGGGATCCGTGATGGCTGGAGCATGCGGATCCTTGATTTGCGGGTCTAGAAAAAGGTGCCTTGTACGGGGAGCGACGCGGTTAGGTGGAGCTGATTGTGACAGGCGTTGCTCCGTAACCTCGTGCCCGATGTTATCAGGGGTGTCCTGGGATATTGGGAACGAGGTTAGGTTGAACCCTCGTGGCCGAGGTTTGACCTGGTCAAAAGTCCTGCAAAGTCAGACGGATGAGTCAGCAAATAAGTCAAGTAAATGGAGGCCAGCTAGGTGCCACGTGTACGGTCAGGATGCAGCGCAGGAACCACGTGTTAACAGTATCATTATCTTTATCTATCATAAATTTTGAGTTATGACTGAGGACGATTGACCACTATGGATTAGCAAGATCTTCAACATAGAAAATTTGTTTAGCTTGATTTGCGAGAATAAAACAATCATCTTTATGATCAATCCGATTAAGATTGACTAATGTAAAGCCCATCTTGTCAATTTTGCTCCCACCATTACTATCTACCCATAAGCATTTGAATAATGAAATACAAAAATCAATATAATGAAGTTCTCATATCTCTTCAATAACACCAAAGTAGCACAAATCACTCATATGAGAATTTTTATCGTTTGTAATTGATATTTGCATTGTTTGAGCAATTAAAGAAACCCCGCTATTCTGAACAACTCGCTTGTTGTCCCGTTCTTTAGTGAAAAAGACTTACATTAACGCAATGATTTGGTAAAAATATTAAATACTTCAATGACTTATCGATGTTAGCACTTTCTGTTCCATATAATAATGTAGATATACGACAGCCAAACATTCAATGAACTCTTTGATATACTTATTCTAAATTCATATCTCATTTCGTGCATGTAAAGGATTTGCACTTCGTAATTGTTCTTTGTACTCTTCAATATATGAATCCACAACTACTGAATTACGCAAAACATACAAATATGCCTGCCTTGACATGTTAATATCTACAATATGAGACTTCCCTGATGTAATGCCTCTTCCGTACTTATCAACTGCGGTATGATCAATGAGAACTCCAATTGAGTTAATATTATGTAAATATTCATTACAAAATTCTACGACCTCTTTAGCGACATAGTTCTCAATCATGCAAGCTTCTGGCTTGTAACGATTACGAACATATCCCTTGAGTATTTTCATATATCGCTCGAAAGGATACATCCACCGCAAAAAAATAGGTCCACAGAGTTGTACTTCTCTTACTAAATAAACTGTTAAGTGTACCATGATATCAAAAAATGAAGGTGGAAAGAACATCTCTAATTCACAAATTATTTCAATAATGCAAAACTTGAAGAGTATCTAACTTGAGTGGATCTACAATTTTAGCACATAAAAAGTTGAAGAAGAAACATAGTCTCGTTATTGCACTCTGAAGTTTAACATCCAAACTGCCTCTGATAGCTACAGGTAGCAATTGTTGTATTAACACATGACAATCATGCGATTTTAAATTAATTAATTTCAATTCTCTGAGATTTTCGTGATTTTTAATGTTTGAAGAATAACCATCAGGCATCTTTAACTTATTCAAAATCTTATAGAATCACTTCTTCTCCTCTTTCGTGAATGTATAACATGCATGTGGAAGACATGTTCGGTTGCCATAGATCTTAGGAGCAAGCTGCTGTCGAATTTCCATATTAACCACATCTAATTGTGCATTTATGCTATATTTTTTTCCAGCAGTATTTAATAGTGTACCAATAATACTATCACAAATATTTTTTTTTATATGCATGACATTTAAATTGTGATGCACATACAAATATTTTCAATACTCAAGGTTAACAAATATTGATCTTCTTTTCCAATAATTTATTTTTGGGAGATCTTGACCTATGGTGCTCAAAACTTGTATCAACTCTTTCCCATTAAGTGGGCGTGAAAGTTTTTTTTTTGGGCAAAATACATGATCTTGAGGCAACCACTTTCTGTGACACATGTAACATAATTTCTTTCCGTATTTTAAATACTGTGCATTAGTTTTATCACCACAAATAACACATGCATAATAACCTTTAACACTACATCCCGCCAAATTACCATAGGCTGGATAGTCATTTACAGTCTATATAAGTGCTGTCCTTAATGTAAATAGCTCATACCGGTAAGCATCATATGTCTGCACTTCTTCTTTTCATAACTTTTTAAGATCATCTATAAGTGGAGAAAGATAAATATCTATTTTATTTCTAGGTTGCTTCGGTCCAGATATCAACAAAGTTAACATGATAAATTTACGTTTCATATATAAATTAGAAAGTAAATTATAAATAAACAAGAAAACAGGCCAACAACTGTGCTGACTACTTTGAACACTGTACAGATTAAAGCCATCAGTGCACAGCCCAAGTCTTAAATTCCTCAGATCTTCAGCAAAATTTGAAAATCTAATATCGAAAGATTTTCATTGCAGCGAATCAGCAGAGTGTCGCATCATTCTATCAAATACACGTCCTTTACCATCAGCATGCCAAGTAAAATTTTTAGCATATTTTTTGTTTTGAAATAGTCTTATAAAGCGCGGTATCGGGGGCAAATACCACAAAATTTTCTCTGAAATACCATATTTTTCTTTAATGTCACCTGCACACAGCATCCACCTTGATTTCCTATATTCTGGACATTGTTCTAATCCATTATATTCATTCCGATATAAAATACAATCATTAGGGCATGCATTGATCTTCTCATATTGCATTCCTAATGTACGAAGTATTTTCTTTGCTTCATAAGTTGAATTCGGAAGCTGATTGAGCGCTGGTTGCTTAAACCATTTGCTACTTTTAAGTTAAACAAACGCATTAGTGCAAAAAGTTTAGTAAAGCTCTTACAGTTAGGATATAATAGACTCTTGGCCTCTTGAAGCAACTCTTCAAACTATTCTGGAGCTTCTGATAAATTATTTTTAATATCCCAAACTAGATCTTCCATTATATCTTTCTCGACTATATTTTCAATGTTAATATTAGCATCTGCATATGTAGATAATGTACTTCTCCTAATATTATTTATTTCATTTCTTACAGATTCACCGTGCCAAATCCATCTTTTATAAATCTCATTAAATCTATGAAAAAATAAATAAATTTTCACAATATTGGCTTCAAATAATTTCATATTTTCACATTTCAAGTACGAACATCTTATTCTGTCATTTAACTAAATATTTATTTTCCAGTGCGAAATCTATAAAGGAATTCACTACATGTTCATATTCAAATGATCGTCTATCCATTTTAATCCAAGATCGATGCATATATAATTACCTATATAACAAGGTCCAATATAATTAATATATGCTAATTAATTCAGTTTATGATACTAAAAAAATTCTACTTATACATCTGAAAAAAAAACAGAATAAATATGATTTACCTTATGTGAAATTAAGCAGAAATCACAGTTGAAATTTTTGAATCCAATTTTTTTTTCAATCAACCTGAAAAAACAATAACAAAATAAAAAAAATAAAGAAGTAGATCTAGGAAAAGGTAGATCTGGCGGGAGACTTTCGACTTCGTCGGTGAAGGTGTAAAGGAAATGGCAGCAGGCTGACGAAAAAGAAGGAGGCTAGATCTAGCGTCGGCGAATGTGTAGATCTAGGGAACGGTGGCCGAAGATGAAGAAGAAGAAGAAAATGTGAAAAATAGTGGAGACAATTGGATTCGGCATCGACGAAGTGTAGGGCGAATGTTGGCTGAAGACGAAGAAGAAGAAGAAGAAGAAGAAGAAGAAGAAGTAGGAGGTGAAAGAAAGTGGAGTCGACTAGATCCGACGTTGGCGAAGGTGCAGTGCAGCGACTGTTAGATCCAGCTAGAAGATGAGGAAGAAGAAAAACGAGGTGGAAGAAGTAGAGTTTGCTAGATCCGGCGTCGGCGAGAGTGTAGGGCCGCGAATACGGCTAGATCCGGCGTTGACGAGGGTGTAGGGCAGCGAATGCCGCTAGATCTGTGCTAGATCTGGCGTAGGCGTGCTAGATTTGGCGTCGGCGAAGGTATAGCGCCGGGAATAGCGACCAAAGAAGAAGAGGATGGAGGAGGAAATCGATGCGCGCGGCTTGATTCGACGATGTGAGGTCCCCCGGCGACGAGCAACCCTTTCCTTGCGACGTTCAAACAAATGAGATCGAGCAAGCTTGTAGAGATCTAGGTTTTTCCGTAAAGTACTGTAAACAGTGAGATTGATCAGATCAATTGAGGGATAAATATGAAGTTGTTTAGACGACGGTTTACTTAACCAACCGCCGTCTACAGGTAAGTCTTTAGACGACGGTTGGTTGAGTCAACCGCCGTCTAAACCTTAGACGGGGGTTGACGCCATAAACCTCCGTTTAAAGGCGATCCTTTAGACGTCGGTTTATGGCGCCAACCGCCGTCTAAAACTAAACTACAACGGTTGACTTTTGTCAACCGCCGTATAAAGTTTGTCAGAAAGTTTGTGCAGCGGTCTCTCTTGTTAACCGCCTTTATAAAAGTGCCGTAAAATGCATATATTGTACTAGTGCCAGAAGCCTAAAGCCCTAAGGTTGAAGCCCAAAAACCCAAACCCAAATCCCTAAAACTGATGACACAAGCCCCAATACCCAAGCTCCAAGCACAAAGCACCAACCCCAAAGCCCAAATCTTGAAGGCTAAAGCACGAAGACCCAAGCCCTAAAATCGGTGCTAGAAGCTTAAATGCCAAAGTTCGAAAGATGAAGGCGGAAGCCTAAAGCTCGATACTCCAACCAAGAATCTCTAATCCCTATGCTAGAATCGCAAAACTGGAAGTATGGATCTCAAAGATCTATTCCGCATGCCCCATCTTCCAAGCCTTAAGCCTCAAGCTCCATGCCTGATGCCTCAAGCTTGAGGCCGAAAGCCCCAAGCTCCAAGACCTAAAGAATCTCTAATCCCTAAGTTAGAATTGAAAAACTAGAAGTATGAAGCCGAAAGACCTATTCCACATGCCCCATCTTCCAAGCCTTAAGCTCCATGCCTGATGCCTCAAGCTTGAGGCCAAAAGCCCAAAGCCCTAAAGACCAAAGACCTAGATCTAGACATAGACCCTAACTCTAGATCTTAGATCCTAAACTCTAAACCCTAGCCTAAAGCCCCAAAGCCCAAAGCAAGTGGCTCAAAGTTGAAAGTCCAAAACTTCAAGCCTGATGCCCGAAGCCATAATCGCCAAACCCGAAGGCCCAAACATGAAGCCCTAAATTCGAAGCCCGAAACCCAAAGCCTAAAGCCCAAATCTCAAATCCTAAGGCTCCAAGCATGAAGCTCGATACTCGAAGCCTAAATTAGCAAAGCCAAAAGGCCTATGCTCGAAGCCCGAAGTCCTGAGCCCTAAGCCTAAAGCCCAATGCCCTGAGACTCAAGCTCAAAGCTCAAAGCTCAAAGCCCAATGCTTAAAACTGAAATCCTAAAGCTCAAAGCCGAGCCAGAAGTCCGAAGCCTGTATACATAACCTGAAAGCCCGAAATCCTAAGCCCAAACCAAGAACCCCGAAGCCCCAAGCCCTAACCCCTAAGCCTTAAGCCATAAGCCTCATGTCCCAAGCCCCAAACCAAACCCTAAGCCCCAATTCCCAATCCCCAGACCAAAAAGCACTAAGCTAGAAGCCTAAAGCCCTAAGGTTGAAGCCCAAAATGCCAAATCCAAATCCCTAAAACCGATGCCACAAGCCCCAATACCCAAGCTCAAAGCACAAATCACAAACCCCGAAGCCCATATCTTGAAGGCTAAAGCACGAAGACCTAAGCCCAAAAACCAGTGCCCGAAGCTTAAATGCCAAAGCTCGAAACATGAAGGCGGAAGCCTAAAGCTCGATACTCCAACCATGAATCTGTAATCCCTAAGCTAGAATCGCAAAACCGAAAGTATGAAGCTGAAAGACCTATTCTGCATGCCCCATCTTCCAAGCGTTAAGCCTAAAGCTCCATGCCTAATGCCTCAAGCTTGAGGCTGACAGCCCCAAGCCCTAAGTCCCAAAGATCCTTGACCTAAACCTAGACCGAGAACTAGACCTAAACCTAGACCCTGACCCTAGACCCTAAACCCTAAACCTAGCCTAAAGCCCCAAAGCCCCAAAGCCCAAAGCTAGCGGCCCAAAGTCGAAAGTCCAAAACTTCAAGCCTGATGCCCAAAGCCATAATCGCCAAACCCGAAGGCCCAAACTTGAAGCCCTAAGTTCGCAGCCTGAAACCCAAAGCCTAAAGCCCAAATCTCGAAGCCCGAGGCTCCAATCCTGAAGCCCGAAACTCGAAGCTCAAATTAGCAAATCCCAAAGGCCTACGCTCGAAGCTCGAAGCCCTAAGCCTAAAGCCCAATGCCCTGAGCCACAAGCTCAAAGCCCAAAGCCCAAAGCCCAAAGCCTAAAGCCCAATGCTGAAAACTGAAATCCAAAAGCTCAAAGCCGAGCCAGAAGTCCGAAGCCTGCATACATAACCTGAAAGCCCCAAACCCTAAGCCCAAACCTAGAACCCAAGCCATAAACACTAAAGTCTTAAGCCATAAGCCTCATGTCCCAAGCCCCAAGCCAAACCCTAAGCCCCAATCCCTAATCCCTAGATGAAAAAGCACTAAGCTAGAAGCCTAAAGCTTTAAGGTTGAAGCCCAAAACCCCAATCCCAAATCCCTAAAACAGAAGCCGCCAGCCCCAATACCCAATCTCCAAGCACAAAGCACAAACCCCGAAGCCCATATCCTGAAGGCTAAAGCATGAAGACCTAAGTCCTAAAATCGGTGCTCGAAGCTTAAATGCCAAAGCTCGGAACATGAAGGCGGAAGCCTAAAGCTCGATACTCCAACCAAGAATCTCTAATCCCTAAGCTAGAAACTAATGACAGAATTATTACTTCTTTGACCGGGCATGCGGGAGTTCCCCGAGGATGGAATTTGTTTCCCGAAATTGTGCGTTAATAATTCATTCGAAATGCGAGCATAATTGTTTCACCATAAATTCTACTCGCTCCACACGATCGTCCAACATTTTAAGCTCATTTTTCTGCATTTGAGCTTATCTTTCCAATTGTTGAAGACAAGTAATGGGAATTAGAGTCCCCTCCTCTTCTGCTTCGATATTACCTTCTTCACGCACGATTTACTCATTATTTCGTTCGAGATAAGTTGATTCTTGAGGTAGTGTTGCAACCTTCTTGCCTCTCGCTTCTACGACACGCACAATATGGACTTTATAATTTGGGCGCGATCGTTTGGGCAGTTTTTCAGAATTTTTATCTAAAGGTTCTTTGTCTTTCCTGTTTTCACCTCATTTTTTTACCCAAAAAAAGGCTTTCTATCTCGGCTTTATTCATGATCATATTTTTTGGAGGATTTTTATCTTTCTTCTATTGATATTGATTTACCTCGTTCGGGGACCTTACATGATTGTTCACTTTGCCAAAATTGTATAGCAGAGTGGACCCATGATGTTCACCCTTATTCTTTTCGGTTTTTCAAAAACAAATTTAACGGGACCTTCCATATTCAAATCTATTAATAGTTCACTGTTATAGTTGTTATCATGTGAAATTTCCTTTTACTGATAAACTAACGATGTATATACAGATGGGACCTCTCAGGAGGTGGAAACTTGTGGAAGACATCTGGGCACCCCTCTAATGTTCACCATAGTAGATTTTCTTTAACGAAGCTTCGCCTCGTCATGCTGAGAAAGAGAAATCTAACTTCTTGTCTTATCTTTGCAGGTACAGCTTGCCATTGCTCATATTTATCTCCTTATTTTTGTTGTCATTCCAACCTCCACTCTTTCACTTACATTAGCACATTATAAATTTTAGAGTTCAAAGTCCATTCTTTCCCTTCTTGTTAAGGAGGTGCTTTAACAGGCACTTGTGCTACAACAAAGGCCTTGAGGACTACAGTCATACGATTTCTTTTGACCATCTTTAACAGGTCAAACTTGTTTGACGTTGGGACATTAATAATTGTTTGTGACTAAAACTTCTGCAGTTGAGTGCTCTGCTTGAGCTATTTTTGCCATTCTTTGACTAGCTGATGCTTTACGCATTGCCCTCTAATTCATTGGGATTTTGGAGGTTGATGACTCTCCAATGAATTGGGGGACCAATGGTCATATTCCTTCCTTCGCATGATCTACCGAGATCACGATCTGCCCTTAATCATCAGTGTGGACCATCCTTCTGTTCGTACATTTGGCCCTTTTCCTCTGCTAAGGAGGCATGAGATAACAACCCCCTCATCAGCTCTTACCCTACTCGAGGTCTAACTATTTCCTGCTCTGGTGATACTCTTCTCAATCTTTGTTGACTTTTTCGAAGCAGATCTTCCGAAGTGATGGTTCCAAATTGAATGTAGGTTCCAGTTGAACCAGTTGTGATGATTGCTTCGTTAATGTTGATTGGGGTTCCTTGCCCCAATTGAATTGTTGCACAATTCTCAGCTGGGACCATAGCAACAGGCTTCTTGACAAACATCATCTCACCTTCAATGATCAAGTGTAAGTCTTTCTCAAACGAGTAATTAGGTTGCTGAAAAGAATCTTCCAGTGAGAATAAAAGAGAAATCGTCTCGAGCGGAGTCGCCAGAAATTAATTCGCTCGAGAAATGAAAAGTCGACAAGCATATATTGCATTTGAAGAATTCCCTCTCTCGGAACAAGTTGATTTCATCTTAGAGGTGATAACTCCAGAACTTCAGAATTTTTGGGGATCAACGATTTCCTACAAAGGCAAGCCTCTGTAGTTAATTACCTTTCTTCGATTGGAAGATGGAACTTTTGATCAATGGGAAAGATCCTTTCATTACATTGATGACCAATCATCTTAGAAGCCAAGATGATTGTATTCATGATGGTTGCCATTAAGGCCAAACCAGTTGATGTAGATTCTCCTCACTGAATTTATCCAGTTGGGATTTACCCACTTATGACCTTTTATCATTTCCTAACCCAACTCATTGAACTTGCGAAATAGCATTTAAAAGGGTATAGTAGCATGCTATTAAGGAGTAAGCATCACAAGCCTTAGGGAGAACTTAAAATGAGCCTTTAGCTTTGTTGATGGCTTATTGAATTGAGTATGTTGACTTATCAAGGACTACCTCGACCAGACCGAAATGAGCCTCTCTTTTAGTTAGTATTATCGAAGAAGAGATTGCTTCGAAAATGACCTTCAATGCATGAGTTTGCTCAAACAACTGTGGTCATAGACTTTGTAGGAATTTATTCCATGTATGCGACATCAAAATAGGATCTCATTTAAGATCGTGCATGGAGAAGTGTTTGAAGAAATAGTTTCGAAAATTTGGTTTCGAAGAGTTCCTTCGAAAAAAGAGTTCAATTTCCCTCGGATAGGTTTCCATTAGAAGATAAGCTTGAACGCTTAGTTCAAATGAAAACACCAAGGTCGCACTTCACGAGTCTTAGCTTTTGATAGATTTGAGTCTCTAGTCTCGTTTGAAAAGGATGAGTATTAGATGCCAGGAATTATTATCAACCCAGAAACAACCCTTGATTTTATATTTCTTAAGGATTGTCCAGTATTAATGCCAGACAGCTGAGGAGTTGGTGCTGATATGTTTGCTGCATAGAGATATCGAAAAAGTTTAATAGGGTCCTTTATCATCGTTTTTCTCTCCTTTTTAATAATATTCACTCCATAATTCCAAGATTCGAAAGTAATTTACTAGGGGTTTCTTGTTGATTCGAGGCAAAGTTGGCATTGGATTAGCCAGAGGACAGCATCCTCTCATCATTTTAAAGTCTTTGTTATTCTGACCATTAAGATTTATAAATTCAGACTTCTATCTCTTGGTTTATGGGAACCTCTATTAGTCATATAGTACCTCCAAGGATCCCAAGATATATCTTGCTGGATCAGTCTTGAAGAATGTCCATGACCAGAATGAATTTTAGAGTTCGCTGGGAAGGAAGGAGAAGTTTAGAACCTATGAGCAGAAAGAGATGCTCACCAATCTGAGCTTCTTCCTCTGTTCACTATTCTCCACCCTGCAATTCAACACTTCGGGATTCCAGCCCCTTCATCGGTGGATTGGGAGAGATATTTATAGGTGACGCTGCTGGCTCCTTTGTTTAATTTTCGACTAGAATCAATGACTAGTTCTGTCGTAATCAAGCTTCTTCGAAGATCGTCTTCAATAGAAAGATCTTAGTTTCGCGAAAACTTCTACTTGATTGGTTTGGGTCTTCGAAGACTCTGGATTCATCGAAGGAAATGGGTCTGTGCTATTCTTTAGAACTTCATTCCTTAGATGCCCCTGACTTATTTGAGCCACCTCTTCGAAAACTTGTTCCCTCAAAATCGGGGTAATGTTCGAAAATATCAAACCTTTCAAACGGCCATATAAAACGTTGCTTCTGCCCATTTTGAAAACTTTTTAAAGGCAAACAAAGATACCAAATACAATCAACTAATATTTTAATAGAAGATTAATGGTAAATCTCCATTCTTCTAAGTCAGCTCCAAATCTTCAATCAATATCAATCAGTCAAATCAGCCTCGAATCATAAAATCAACTAAAATCTAAATATGTAATTAGGATTGAGCAAATTTAAAAAATAATCAAATATAAATTATCGTAATGTCCCCACCACCAAATGATGAATTTATTGTTTTCTCTATTGAAAGCATGGTGAATAGCCTCAAAGGCCACAGCACCCCAATAGAACACTACCATTGCCAACCCCAAAGTCCCAAACCTAAAACACAAAGCGCAAATCCCGAATCCCCAAGCACCAAGCCCGATTCTCGAAATCCAAAGTCCAATCCTCAATGCTCCAATCCTGAAGCCCAAAGCTTGTGGCCCGACGCGTGAAGTGCAAACCTCAAAGCTCGAATCCTAAAGCCTGAAGTAGAGCCTGAAGTTTGAAGCCCGAATATACAACCTAAAATCCCCAAGCTTAATGCCCCAAATCCCAAACTCCACGCCTGAACCTAGAACCCCGAAGTTCCAAGCCCCAAACCCCAAGTCCTAAGCTCGAAGCCCCAAGCCCAAAGCCCCAACCCTAAGCTCCAAGCTCCACGCCCTTTAGTCTTTGAGCCACAGGCTTTAGACTTGAGGCATCAGGCGTGGGTCTCAAACTTGAAGCTTAGGGATTGGGCATTCGGGCTTGGGCTTCGAGCATCTAGCTTCGAGCATCTAGCTTCGAGCTTCGAGTTTGGGGATTCATGCATGGAGATTTGGGCTTTAGGCTTCATGCTTCAGGTTTCAAGCCGCGGACTTTGAGCTTTGGCCACGGGGAATCGGGCTGCGGGCTTGGGTCTTGGAGCTATGAGGTAGTTTATTATTTGGCTTTCAGTCTTCGGGCTTCGGGCTTCGGGCTTCGGGCTTCAGGCTTCAGGCTTGGGCCTTCAACTATCAGGATACAACCTACAGGCTGTGGGCTTCGCGGTTGGTGCTTTAGGCTTAGGACTAGAAGTTTTGGTCATGAGGTTTGGGGCTTGGGGCTTCAACTTTAGGGCTTAGAGCTTAGGGATTCATGCTTGAGGTTTTCGACATGGGGTTTCGAGCTTCAAGCTTAGGGCTTTAGGTTTCGTGCTTGGCACATTGGCCTTTAGGCATGGGGCTCAGGATTTCAGGAATGTCGCTTAGGGCTTGTGGCCTAGCTTCGAGTTGGGGTTTCGGGGTTTCGGGATTTCGGGCTAAGCACTTAGGGATTGGGGCTTAGAGCTTGGGGCCTAGGTCTTGAAACTTTGTGCTTTGGACTTCATGCTCAGACTTGAGCTTTAGGATACGGGATTTAAGCTTCAGGCTTTCGGCTTCGGCCTCAAGAATGGGGCTTTGGGCTTTAGGCTTCGAGCTTCGAGGCTTGATTTTTTGTGGCTTGGGGCATTGAGACTGAGGCTTCAGGTTTAGGCCTTCGGGCTTGGCGAACCCAAAATTTGGTTGACCAAGCATTGGTCGACCTACCCAAATATTGGTCGACCAAAGTTTTAAATTTAAAAGACCATCGATGTATGAAGAGAGAGATAAGGGATTTATAACTCAAGCACATGAACAAACAATTGAGTGAACATAATTAGATTTTCGAGAAATGCATTTCCTGAAAATTCAGCATACCACATATTTGGCTTAATACTGACAATGTTTATATCAGTCTGGAATAAATGAAAAGAAACATAGAGGAAGAAATAGAGATGAACCTCAAAAATAGAAATAAAATCGATTGACATAAGCAATCCACTTTTTGTAGTAACCTCTGTAAATGGATGGTGAATATCTGGATAATAACAAGCAAGAACTGCTACACTAGCTTCCCTATAAGCCAACCTAATTTTTAAATCCTCGGGAATTGCAGTGCTATCTTCTTGACCGGTTTCAAAAGTTCCTTTTTGCTGACAACGGTTAAGATTATTTTTGATGTGTAATAAGCAATTGCAACACCACAATAAATTCACCCATAACAAACGTCTTATTGATTAAAATCACAAGGGATAATTTAAGAAATGCATAGATATTTCACATACTCTTTTAAGAGCCTCCAAAAGTTCCTCTCTTTCAATATAGTCCTTATCTTTCCTTGCTGTCAAAATCCCAGCCTCATTCGTGAGTAAATTTCAGCGAATGTCAAATATCATTCCTGACAAGAAAAGTCAACAATGAGGTAAAGAGCAAGGAATTTTACAATATATTCTGGAGCTCAGTTCCAGTAAAATCTACTGCAAGGTCTGCAATTTCTTCTAAAAGGATGTCTTTTTCAAATGCAGATATGAAAAATTTATTTTTGGCATGGACCTGTCAATTGCAAGGCACACATCAGAAACTAACTGAAGTAAAATTTGCATACATAATAATAAAACATGGAGTTTAACATTAATATAGCCAGTCTTCCAACTCTAGATGGCAATCCAACTCTTATGATTTTGTCAAAGCGTCCTTTCCTCAGCAGAGCTGGATCCAAGATATCGAGGCGGTTGGTTGCACCTATAACTAGCACCTGGCAATAAATAATAGCAGTAGTATGTTAACGTGCAAAATCAAGAAATGACAACTGAAACTATGTGCTATACCTGGGATGTTAATTCTTTGAAGCCATCCATCTCAGTCAAAATCTGAAGCAAGCCTCGCTCCCTTTCAGCACCTCCCTTATATAAACAAACATAGTGCGGCTTTTGGCAAGCTTCGAGGCCAATAAAAAGTGGTGAGAGGGGCACAAGAATGAATTATTTTAATCAGAAAGGGGGAGATCCTAGGTTCTATAAATAGATAATGTGATTTCAAATAGTAGATACGCCTTTTAGGATAAAACCGTGAGGTTAATGATAGGAAACTCTATAGTTAAGTGTGCTTAGGCTAGAGTAGTACTGAGATGGGTGACCTCCCGAGAAATACTCAAATCACACAGTTCCCTAATGCCAAAGCGGACAATACTTCTACATTTGGATCACGAGATGTTATACATAGATTAAAATAAATGGTGGAAAAAAGGTAAAGCAGCCAAACAACAACAAGAGAAGCAAAGTCCCATCCAAACCAACCACATAGTAGTTGGAGGCCGCTACATGGATTTGACTTCTCTACTCTAGTCTATTTAAATCAAAGCTTTCATTAAACACGAGAGTGAAATTCTTCCATCAAAAAACAAAAAAGGAGTGAAATTCATGTCTAACAATCATATCCAAAAGATATTTCATGTCCAATAATTACATCCTAGAACATATTTTCACACGAGATGTATTTAAAAAGGGAAGACAAAAATGTTACCTAAAACAATGCCTAAGTACCCCTGCATCCATAATATTTTAAGAGATCAATATTTTTTCATGAAGTGAAGAAATCAGTATTTGAAAACTGAATGAGTGATCTTCAAAATGAGAGAGAAAAGGAACATGGTGTGAGAAACAGGTTTTAATAGTATGAAAGAGATTTTCATAATGACTGTCAGTTTGAGGAACTGTAAGTTGAGCAATTAAAGGATAGCGTTTGCAACAAGTATAGGAATCCTTGAAGCTTGAAAACTGCAAAATCCAAGTACAAATAGTTGCAACATGAATGTGAGATGCTGTTTCAAAACCTTGAAGTTTGTGCCATGAACAATGAGAAATTATGGTTGCTGATAGGAAATACTGGGCCAATGAAAAAGACAGTGGTACTTAACTTTAAGAAGTTACTTTCTTTAAAGTTAATGTCAAAATGCTGAGACGATTTCATCTTTTGAATAGAACATGTGCTTCTAAAATGACAGGGGGTCTCCGGTGGTAATGAGACGGCAACCACATCTACCTGTAAACAAGCGGGAGCAGGGGCCACATCCGCCCGCTATTAATCTACCAGGCAAGTACCTGCATGGATACAAATGTGCAAAGTATAAAGGTGCTTTTGTGCTTCCATTAGTTACTAAGCATAAGGTTTCACTGGAAGTCATTCAATACTGGCTTGGTTGTTGAACTAGGGTCGTCTTTTGAGCCAATTTGATGCAAAGTTTAACTTGTAAATCCTCTCAAGGAGACTGTCAACAAAATGTTTGTTGAATGAAGTGGGCAGTCGAATAAAACAGGCTCGATGTCAGTACAATCCATAAGGTACTGCAGACAATAATTCTTTGTTTTTACTCGGATCATGCAGACCTACAAATACCTTAAACTCCTAGAAAAAGCTAAGTTCTTGAACCTCCTCCCATTCAGTGTTCCCCTTCTGGGGTTAGTGAGCTGGCACAAAAACTTAAAAAAAAAAAATTGCGCCAATATGCATTCTTGTTATCAGCCACTTGCTCGACCATTCATTTGATAAAGCTATCTTTAGAAATTGGAATGGTTTCTTGCTATATGAGCGTCTAATTTAGGCACAATTTTTGGTGTTCTTACTCGAATCATGCTCCTCGTTCAAACAATAAGCTACTTGTTATTCTTAAAGGATGAGGGGCATGAAAAGTTTTCTCGGTTAGCCAAGTTGAGATGATATGAAATTGCTTATGTAAGAAAATAGTCTATGTAAGGAACTCAAATGTGGCACCTACACAAGTGGGGATTGCACTTCGGAAATCAACTACTTTACTTCTTTAATATGAGATAGGAGAAGGCTGATTAACTTCCATCATATAATAATTATAATACATATTTTGACGGGTGCATCCTCAAGGTTCTACTCTATGAATTGATCAAGAACATATAGATCACAACAGTGCATAGCACTCGACCTATAGGAGCTGGTTAACCACAATCTATGTGATGTAGGCATGAAAAACAAAAAACACTATATATATGACATAAGATGACTGTAATTAATGACCTTCACAAAATATCTATAAAAACTAGTTCTCGAAACATCAATATTTAAACATTTACATATTTACACATCAATATTTATTAAGCACGCAAAAAAATATACCACAAAAGAGGACATAAAAAAATTACTTAGTGCACGGAAATAGAGATTTTCAATAATAATTAGAAATTGAACAATTGTACACAAATCAAATCAACTAATGCATGTAGCAGATATAACATCAAACAAGAAATATTCCAAACACAATACATTAGATTCTATATTATTAAGATGAAATCAAAGTAAAATGGAATAATAAGGTTTACAAAAGGTACCACAATAATCCAGTTCCAAAATAATTTTTTAAAAAAAAAAAAGAAAAAAAAAAATGTCAACTAGAAACAAAGGGAGAGAGAAGATACACTCGCTCCCACAATCGTGCCTCAAACTCAAAAAAATGACATTCGAGCCACTCTTCCTCGTCGTGTGCTAGGTAGGATCCTCTTCAAAGGTTAGAAAAATCTCCACGCTTTGCTGGCTGAAATCTCTGAGAAAATCTGAACTAAAAAAACTCTAATATTCGTCCAATTTTGCCTCCAAATACTCAAGAAATCAGCCAAATCGAATTCTAATTCAATTTAAGCCGTTGGATCCATGAATTTGTTAAGATTAAATGGTTCAGATGATCAATTGGCAGGTTGGACAAATGGAAGAATCGTCAACCGTTTGATCTGGGTATGGAGGCGCAAGTTGATTCAGATTGCACCATGTGGCTAAATCAGGATCAAGTGAGAATGAGATCTCCAAGTGGCTGAATCTCACCCTTGATCTATTGAATCGAGCGACCCACAGCAAGCCCGTAACCTAAAATGATGGCTAGGGCAATCAAGAGGATAGGGGCAAAAGACATCAATGCCCCACTTATTCTTGCATAATTTCAGTAAGCCCCATTGAAATCCCACCAAATGACCAAAGGGCCTATGCTACGTATCTTTATTTACCCGCCCCCTGCCTACAGTGGTCAAGATAAAAATTAATGAAAATTAATTCCCACACCTTTTGCTTCCATCAAACAAGATCTAAATTTTGTTTTCAACTCTTTTCAACGTAACTCGGGTCCAAAATAGCTCCAGCTTAACCCAAAATTGTAGAATTGCCCATCACTTAATTTAAATAACTTTTTCTTCACATAGAACTTCAAATTCTTTGTGTAAAATACAAAACCATCACAGAAAAAGAAACACATGCTGACAAAATCTCCAAAATTGAAATAAATAAAGCTCAAAATAATTCAATTCCAAGATAATTCATGTGAACGTAAATGTGAGTGATGTCACACCCGCATCATACTCCCTGGGTTCAAAAAGAACTCTATTCCGATAAGGATAATGAGATACTGCAAATATCTAAATAATACCTCTAATATCATATAATCAATAGGCATCACAAGATAACCAACCAGTGTATGAGAATGTCTCCATCTACATGAAATACTGCACAAATTACTGTCAATAATAAAATATATATGCTCAAAATATGTCCTCAGAAATAACAAATCCAATAATATATTGAAGAGATCGACTTAGTAGTAAGTGTGGCACTCTGCAAAGGGTATAACACTCAAGGAAAATCAGGATCGGTGAGTAAAAATTGCAAACCGATGGAGATGGAACACTAGTTTGAATCCATTGAGACTGTAGACTAAATGAATGGAGTATATGAGGTGAGGTAACAAATATATATGGAGGTGAAATCAAGGAAGAAAGTAAAAGTAAAATGTTAGGAAGATGTTTATAACATCTAGGAATTTGAACTTTTGAATTAATTGTATGCCTAGATAGAATTTGAAATTTGGTAAACTTTTTGGCTGTGATGCTTCTGGGTATTATGGATAAATCAGTAAAGCAAGCCTGATCGGTTAACTATCGTGAACGATGGACATAACATCATGCACGTTGATATTACGAACAATGAATACAACCTCGTGCACAAGGTTAGGATGAGCAAATGCCACATGTACAGCTGTGGTTCAATACGGAATACAGGTGTTAACAGGATGTTAGCTAGGTTGACCATATCCTAAATAGTTGATTTTGAGTTGGTATCCAATCATGCCAAGTGGCATGGCCTTCATGCCATGTGTAGGAGAATTGGGAGTTTGTGCTATGTGTCTTAAGAAATATTTAGATAAAAACGAGAGGAAAAGAATGGAGGCCTCTGTTTTGTTCTCTGTACTCCGCCTCCTCTATCCGCCTATTTTCTGGCAAGGCAAGAGCAGCAGCTGCCGAAAAAACAAGGAAGGAAAAGAGGAAGAAGAAGGAAGAGAAAGAAAAGGGATCTTGGTGATAGCATGCACGCTGGATAGGTAAAATTGGAAGAACAGAATTAAGAGTGTCACTTTGCTTGGTTCACAAGGTAGGTAGATCTTGAGTATTCTATTTGCTTGGCTCATAAAAAGGTAAAACATATCCAAATACTGTGATTTTTTTTGGATATGTTGCAGATTAAGATGTGCTCTTTGACTTGTGTTCGAAACTTTATTTAGATTTGAGGTTAAAATTGGAATTTAGACACATTAAACTCAGCTGTCAGGTTTTTACTGAATCCTGACAGGTCTCAAATTTTAAGAGAAAAATGATATAAAATGAATTCAGTTTTGCTATGAAATTTTGCAGAATTTTAATTGACTTTTATAAGCTTTAAAGCGATATCTTTTATGTTCCCATAAGAGAAGATTTTGGTGGTTTTCATAGAGTTTAATTTGATATTAAGAATCTGTTTACTGAAATACTTATTGAAATCTGTGATTGATGCCGCACAAGAGTCGCTAAAGCAAATCACACGACCAAATAAGGACACGTGTCTAGGTAATAATGCCGATAAAGACTATAATCATGATAATTAAATCAAAAACATATAAATATAATGTTATGCTGCTAATTTGAGGAGATTAAACTAAGGTGAAATAAATTATACTAATTACCAACAACCACATATCCACATAAACTTTTAATAGACTTTCTAAAGAAAATTTAAAATGCTCCAAGCAACTTCAGAGAAATATAAGCAAATGAAAAATAGGAAACTATCAAATTAATAAAGATTAACAACCATACAATAAACTTAACTCCTTAATTTTTTTGGGAATCAAAAAGTTTTCAATTTGTCACAATTTATTCTTTGATTTTCAGCAACAGAGAAAATTGCTAAGCTTGAAACCAAACCCATGATCAACAGTAAACTCATCAACGTTCACAAAGGATCGACAGCAAGTGAAATATGCAAAACATAAACAAAGAAATCTAGATGGCCTAGATAAATATCAAAGCAATAAGACCTTCATACTCCAGGAACACAAAAGTTCAACAATGGTGCAATTGGATAGTTCGAAAATTTCAACAGAACAAAACATAAACATGAAATCAAACCAAAAGCAAATGGAAATAGAGTTGAACCCAAAACTGAAATAACTATGGGAAACCTGCAGCCCTCTGCGTTCCTGATCCGAATCCGCGCCTCCTGCACAGGTCAACAGAGGAGAAAACTCGCTCAGCTCGACTAAGGTGGAAATCTTATCAACAGCATCCCCGTCCCCCTTCTGAGTTCCCCCTTTTATAGAAGAGGAAGATGGAGTGGAAGTTGCCGGCCAATGCGAGAACGTGACCGACGTGCCGAGTAATGCACGAAATCTGTTGGACTTGGTTGCGACCGGCAAAGCAGAAGTGCCCGAGCGAAGAACAGCCACCGTCGGGCGCGGCGCAACATGGCGAACTGGAGCGGCCGAGCGCTGCAACCCGGCAAAGACAGAAGGCCAGATCCAAATTAGGGTTGGATGTGATTTTATTAAGGTGAAATTACATCCAAGTCCTCATATTTCAACTGTATCATAAATAAGTCTCAAGCTTGCCTAACTTGAATCAAATTGATTCAAGATGAACTAATCTTGAACCCAACTTGACCCAACCCATACATACGATTCAGACTAACCCACCATATATACATGACATCAAAATGGGTATTCCCACCGATATAAACATAACGTATTACTCCAAACAACTCGAATAAAATGCAGAAATAAAGATAACTATGTACAAGCAAACATATTGTTATAATCTACGCTCGAGATCGTAGATTATAATGAAGTCGCTGGCACCGATGATCTGGCTCTGCATCAGTGATCATTTAAAAGTTCTAACTGGCTAAATTTATCTTTGATTGTTCCTGTTTATGGCTGGAATAGTGACACATTCTTATGGTTTCATGACTGCTGTGATACTCTGGTTGGTATGACCAAATAGATTTATGATTGTATGGGATTGTTTAACAATTAAAATTGCTAATCAAATAATGAGTTTCTTTTGCTAATAGTGTTGTTGGGATAAATATTGAGTTGGAGACAAGAAGAATGCCAAGTCTATAGGACTTGTGTGAAAGGTAAACTGAATTAAAAACAACAGTTGGTTAAGACACTGATTTCTCGTAGTATACGCGTGCCCAAATTGAGCATTGATGATTTAAAGTGATGGTCGCTAAGGATTGTTCACAATAAAGTTACTGATCTCCAGTCTACCGCTGAGAGTATGACTGGCAAAGATCTGACACTGTGCTATCTTGAGTAATCACTGAGAACTATTCGATTCTGTTTGGGCAGAGTGACGATACACTAAGAATCAGGACCAGATGACTAAAGTGAGTTTAAACCCCATGAACGATGTTATAAGGGTTTCTGCTTAACTCGTGGCTGAGATGTAAACTGAGTCCGATAATAAAAGTGATTGATTGATTAAAATGTGAATATTTACCTCAGAAATGATGTAGAGTAGTATATGATAGTGCAAGGTTTTGCTTGTAATCACTTTTAAATGTTTATTCCTAATTATTTTGCTTGTAATCACTTAATCACTTTTAAATATTTATTCCTGATTATTTTGCTTATACAAACTTATGATTTTGCCTACTAAGTCCATTCTAACGGGCTCCTTCAGAAAACATGGCAGGTATTTCATGGCACAAAAGAGGACATGGAAGAAAAAAAATAAATCAAAAAGGAAATAGATTTGTACAGTTGAGAATATGAGCTAAGAAATCTCAATGAGTTGTCATTTGTATAAAGTGTAAATTGCAAATTTGATGTGTTATGGACAAACAGAAAAAAAAAAAAATTGTGTACAAATTTTTTTTAGAAGTCGGAGAATTTTTTTTTATCTCTAACATCTCAATTATTAGTACTTCGGAGTGTGATGATGTTGAAGCTCGGATTATTGGCAGTCGAGATGTTACAATGTTCCCCATATAAAGTTAAATCTGCTATAGCAAATGGAACTAACCCATATTGCATTACTGCTCACCTTCCTAAATATCTTGAATATTATTATTTTCCTTGCGACTAGTTTCTTGTGAGTTTCAAAAGAAACCACTTAAGATGTACCCTCACCATGTTATAACTCCTCATAATACTCAACAAATCTTCGGTGCAGATCCGCTACTATCTCAATCTAATCGTAACTCGGAACTAGTATCACATGGATATCTATGTAGAGATCATGCTAATATAATACAGACATTAATGCATGCTAATGAATCCTAAGTGATGATAAGGGCATGTTTGGCATGAACTCAAAAATAGGCAAAGAAATAAAATAATAATATTTTAAATTTATCATAAATTTTAAAAACTTTATTTCACATCCAATACAAATTCCAATCTTAAAAAATCAACTTTATTTCACATCCAACACACCTCCCAATATTAAAATAAATTTCTTTCCCATCAACTCTATAAAATAAAATATTTTCTCTTTCTTTACCCAAATTTATCCTCCAACCAAACAAGCCCAATTATGCTAATACTAGTGAAAACAAGACATAAGATAAGCAATACACTAATGATAAACTAGAATGAGAAAATGACATGACAAAAATAAAAGACCAAATACTTGAATTCTCCTAAAAATCTTCTTAGAAGCATGACAAATGACACCTCAAAAACTTAAACACTTAGAAATTGCTCCAGCACACACACCCGCAGTTACCAAAGAATATACTAAGAATTGCCCATCACTTAATTTTAATAACTATTTCTTCACATAGAACTTGAATTGTGTGTAAAATATAAAACCATAATAGAAAAAACACTACATAGTGGAAAAATCTCCAAAAATTAAATAAATAAAGCCCAAAATAATTCAACTTCTCCAAGATACTGATGTCATCATAAATGCAAGGAATGCCATAGATGCTTTGGCATCACACTGTCATGACCTCAGAAAAGAAAAATATTACACAATAAAATCAAATTGGATAAGTGTGTTAATTTGATGAGAGAACTTCTCATTTTCTAAATGAACAAATCAAAAGAAGCCAACTCTCCAATCTCTTATTTTGATAATTTCCCTTGGAATTATGCCCCAGCTTACTTTTTGTCTCATTTGCTACTTTTCTGGTCGAATAATTAGATCGCGAAAAAAGAAAATCTGTCAAAGTACTTGTCGACCTCTTTTTTTCAAAAAAAAGTTGGATAGTGAACCTCCAAATCTATTTGCCATTGCACTGTTATTCCATACCTCATTACCCACTTCCCATGCTAGGAATAAGAAAAAATGAGAATGAAAGCTTCAATTTTGAAGGCACACAGCAAGGTATTATTGGATTGGTTGAGCTCTAGCTATTGTATTGATTACCTACCTGATATCTACATGTACCTCCATCAGCCTTGCTTGTCAACGAGCAAGACTACCAATCCATTTATAGCTCCAGAGGGATAGAGAATCCCTTACTGAGCTTGAAACAACAATCTTGAATCCATATTAATTTTCTAGCAACCATCCTTCGAACAAATGTTTCGTAGTCAAGGTAAGATGACCTAATTAATTCAAACCAAATAGAACTAGGTCAGGTTCTAAATCAACTCTGCAATCTGTACCACCTGGAAGGAATGTTGTTAGCTTTGTCGTCAAGTCAATTAAAACAGCAACGATTGAGCATATAATGTTGGATCTCTCGGAAGATCCAGCCTAACACATTTAATCCTTTCCAGCTAAAAAAGGAGTGAAAGTGTCGAAATATTGTGTGGTTAATGTCACTGAAAGAAACTCTTCTAGACTAAAATGACTGATTTTGGGGAGGTAGAGATTTGCAACTTAATTTCTGATCGAAATTTTGAAGGTAAACTTTCTATTTCTGAACGGCTTTCTTTGAGGCGCGAATTCCTACAGAATCGCAATTTCTTTTATGGGATACTTCAGAGGCATCCCCCCTTGAAGTATCTGCCTATTAGGCCTTTTCCCTATGATCATCCTTCTTCTTGAACTTCACTGACTTTTCTTCATATGGGACAAAGACAGCTTATGAAAAGATGGGTTGATAATGTTGGGCAAAGTTGCTTTACCGAAAGGGTAAAGAGCATAGTACACACGACAACAATTGCTATTGTAGAATAGATTTGAGCTTATAGAATCTACATTAAAAACATCTATATTTATAATTTGTTGATGCAATTTCTCCAAAACATTATTCCAGGCATTAATGGGAATCCTATCAATAATATGATAGTGATAAACAATATCTTTGGTGGTGTTTTTGTGCGCTTCATCATCAATTCCATCTTTATAGTAAAGCAACACAACTGCAAAATGAGCAAAAATAATTTTTTTAAATTCAATTTCCTCAAGGCTACATCCAACAATGACAAGTTAAACAAACACTACTAGAGCTATGCTTCTAAGTCTAATCTGACAAAATTACTAAAAACATAAAAATATTCATCAAGTGCCCCAAAACTAAACTAAAATAATGAAAAATTGTTGGTGAAGAACAAATGCATGATGATCTATAACATGTATAGTGTTGTTAACTAAGCTAAGCCAAGTTATTATATCCTAAGGTTTCTTTTCCTTGTGAATGAAAAATCAAACAATATAGCTTACAACATACCAGAGACAAACTTTCCAAAGTTTGAATACTCCATGAAATTGATATTATTTGAGTTAAGAAGCCTCAAAAATTCACTAAAACCAATCTGATGCGAGTTCTCAAGATCCCATTCTATTCCCTTCAGTTTTTCTTGTAAGTTAGCAATGTCCCACTCCAACAAGAAGCCATAATAAGCTGCCTCTCTAGCTGTAAGTTTGCCTTATCTTCAAACTTATCCAACTTATCGATGCATTCTCACTTAGCATTTTTCAATATCTCAGAATCCAACATTTTCAGAATACAAATGTATGATCTTAATCGAAGAGACAATAAATAAGAATAGAACAAAGGACAAAAGAAATTTAGTAGAAAGTCCTATATAGTAGACTTTCTTCCATTATTTAATGATGCACATTATAATCACGTAACTAGCAATAAATTAATATGGAAAAAATCAAAAGGCAAATTCCAAGCCCTTTCTTGCAATTGACTTCAAAACAACTTCTACATATATTGTGCTTGCAAATATGAAAGTGGAATACCAACTAATCAACTTCATAAAATAATTCAGTGCATGAAGGAAAAGTCACATATTTAACAAACTATTTGGATAATTCAAATATGTTACTGAAAAAAATGACCTAACCAAATATGAAAAAAATATTTCATTGAAAATCTTAGATTGACCATAAATAAAGGTTTGAAACCCTTGACTAATACAAGTTCAATTATTTTGATGCTAGGAAACTTATGATATACTAACATTTCTTTTATATTTATTGCAAGGTAAACTAAAATTTTTTACTTATCATGAAATTCACTACTTTAAATGATCTATGATGCATAAAAATTAATCATGATTACTTTATGTTTACATACAATATTTTGAATTATCTCAACCACCTTCGTGTCCCCAAGAAAAGCCTAGTTGACTCAAATCGAACCAGATTATCTTATCAAACTAGGGCAATTCAAGTCCAAATCTCCAGTGATCTTTGGTTCTTCCAATTTCTTATTATGTACTCCACCTCATTGTAATCGCCATCGACGTAATTGCCGTGATTTATAGTGGAATTCTTAATAGACTTAATTTGGTCGATGGACGTAAGATGACCTTTCTAAACCACCTAAATCGTCTATTTTATTTAATATATTGCATTCTATCCATGGCTCTTTAGTCATCAATTTTATTTTCTCGTTTAATCAATTACATTCTATCAATGGCTTCACTATGCACCAGATCTCCCTAATTAGATTACGCTCAGCTCCATTATAGCATCTGCATCAAACCACTTTATTACGATAACTTTGTAGTAAATTAGTTTATACCAAAGTACCAATCAGATTACCAAACAACCTGAGTTAGCTTTTACAATTTCTAACGTAAGTTTTATTGTTCTATAACATGATGTTTCTCCACAAATGTGAAACAATAACACTACATCAATTTACGAAAAATATAATAGAGATCTCAAAAAATGTCATTAGCTAAATCCGAAAAATTGCCATCCATTATACTAGGAAAAGTCTTCTCTAAGCTTGCAACATATAAGTGAAATCCTACATTTTTAAGTATCATAGACAATAGTAACAACAAATTAGAGTGTGTACAAAATGGTAGTAAACCAGTAGAACTCCCCACCTCCAAAAACTTAAAGGCATACTAAAAATGGGAAAAAGGTAAAAGAGAAAATGTCATGAAATTGTTTTACCAAGGGTGAACTGTATCGGTAAACTTCAACGTCTTTTCCAACAAGGGTTGTAGCTTTTACAATGAGTGAAATTTGTTAACATCTTAGATCAGCTTTTAATCTCATTGGACCTATTTGGTTTGGGGATTCGAGCGATTCCAAGTTGCTAAAATCCAATTCACTTCAGATAATTCAAGTCATTCGCAAAACATGACATACCTGCTAAATAAAGACAAATCAGTGTCAACCACCTAAACTGTCTTTATCAATACTTTTTCAAACAAATTGATCTACACACTCCTCTTGTGGTTCTTGTTTATTAATTGGATTTTTGTCTCCACACTTCCTATCCCCACGCTTCAGCCTCATATTGTTAATCCCAACTCAAATTCTTCGATAATGCCTTTGAGAAATTGTTTCTCGACATCAAGATGTTTTTAACATCTAACTCATAAGAAGCAAGGGACATGAGTTTAGTTGTAAACAATTCATTTAGTTAAATTCATTTTCAAAAGCAATTTGTTTAAGTAAAAAATCATAGAAGCCAAAGACATGCCTACGAAATATTCCTCGAAGATTTCAATAAAAGTTTTCATCATAGTGCTCTTTGGCTTCATTTCATCATTTTCATCTTGACTTTACATAGCTACATATTGGAAAGGCAACAGTCAAACAATGAGTCGACGATCAGTCATTCGATCATGCTCTAAGCTAAATAGATGCATTGACTCTTTGGCGTCAAGCGCTGCCAATGGAATCCCTCCAAGGTAGCAGGATCAAAATCACAATAAAAATCACGCAGCTTATCTCAGCTGTCCTACAGGTCAGCCATATAATTGACAAATCTAGTCAACAGGTTAATTATGCAAGTGAATCCACTTAAGGTTTGAAGCCATAACCTACCCGTCAGGAGTCACTTTGGTACTAGTAGTAGGCATCCTCCACTCGTGCCTTACGAGGACAAGTTCCTCTATCACTCACACAAGTAGGATATACCCCCTTTTGCGAATAACAAAGGAACAGATAAGCATGTTCGCATATCTCTTCTCGACTACCACATGAACTCCACTTCTCGCTATCAAATCATTGCATTTCTCAAATGGCAGGATATACGCCCACATTCCAGAATTTTCTATCATCATTACACCTATGATCGCCTCATAGTTTTGCCCCAAAAGGCATATCTACCATTTGAGATCACGTTATCTACTTATATAGGTCAGGATCTCCCTCCTATTCTGATGTGAGATGATTCATTCATGTGCCCATCTCACCACTCATTATTTGGCCTATAAGCCTGTCAGGAGCCGCACTTTACCTCAGTGATTCCTTTCTCTTAGGACATTATCCGGCGATCACTCTCCGCCTTCTTCGACCACGGGCGTCACATCGGTATAGACCAAGTAGAACTGAATCGACCTGGTTTATAAAAGAGGTAAAATACAAAACTTCATAATGACTTCAATCAATCAACCTTATTTAATTTCTTTATAATTCAATTCTAAAAATAAAACCTTTGAAATCATATTTTAGGATATTAAACTAAGTATTATATCTTAATGTTAAATGTTTATTTTTTGAAACTCGTGTTTTTCTAATTATACAAATGTTATATTACCCAATCTATATTCTACTCTCTTTCATTGTCTCTCGCTCTACCATATACATTCTTTTATTAAAAAATTAAATTGAAGCATTCTTATTATGATATTTATTAGGATATTTATGTCACATTAAACATTATTTATTAGACCCAATCCAATCCGGACCCGATCCGAACCTAATGGTTTGGGTCTAAGTTGAGTTTGTGAATGCATGAGTCAGATCTAGGTCTACATATAATGGAACCAACTTGGCTTGGTTCAAATACAGAATAGATACAGAACCGAACCAAACCAACCCATGCACTCCCCTACTTGAGACAGAAGCCAAAGCAAGTTGATAATTCATACAATCAAAAAATCTGTCCTAAGCCTCTTCACATACAGCATACAGCTCTTTTTCAACCTAAAGCTGCTTCAAGCTGGTTTCCAGGATCTAACAGGCCATAGTTCATAGTTCACAAAAAAAAATTCCAGATGAACTTAAATTCGCCATTGTTTAGCCAAGCACTTGAATAGTCTTCCTATATATTCAAACACTTCAAATGATATCCTGATTATTGAACCTGCGTTTTTGATTAACCTCAGCTATCAATTGACAAACAGCAGCTATGACAAATTTCAGCAAGCTCATAAGAAAAAATAGAGATGACAAAACCTCACCTCTAAGAGCCTCGCCGCTTCAAACCCTCCTCCATAGAGAAATGCGAGGGCTTAAGGAAATGAGAGAACAGAGGTTTTGGCTCCGTGGAAAACATCACGACCGCTTCCAATGCCGCCGCCGCCGCCTTCTCTCTCCTTCAACTCAGTTCAGGTTTTCCCTTTTCGTTCTTCGACCTGTGCCGCATCGAGCAGAAGCGTTAAGATTTTGAGCGCCCGATGAGAAATAAAATATTTTTATTGAAAATTATTGAGTATATAAAATAAAATAATATTTTTTTATATTAAAATTTACGTAAAATGATTAAAAAAATTTATTTATTATTATTATTATATTTTAAACTATTAATATTGTGGTCTTGATCTTCGTGCCAAACATGAAAAAAAACTAAGGTAAAATTATAGATGGATGCCTTGGTTATATCTAAACAATGATATGGGTCTGAACACTCAAAAACTGTCATCTTTTTCGACTATTTTGTTTAGCTTCATGCAGATCCTTCACCTTACACTTTACAACAATAACAATAATTAAACTTTAATTTTACTAAGTTGAATTAGCTATATAAGTCCTTTATTTCTACTGTACTTTATTAATTAATAAATTTTTATTTAGATCTAAATGAGTAAGATCACTTTTTATAATTTCTTATACATTAATTAATTAAATTAACAAGATATATCTTTAATCAATTAAGTTAACAAGATATATTATCTAATAGATTTATAAAAATCACATTTTCAATAAAATTACTTTAATATATAATTATTGACGTAGGATGTAGGGGATCCCAAGAAACACCAAAAAAGAGAGAGTTCCGGGAGAAGGCGGCACGCCGAGAGATAAGCCTGTTAGCGGAGGCTTAAGAGAGAGAGAGAGTTCGAGGCACCCAAAACAGCACACAAAGATTTTAAGGTGGTTGAGGGAGAAGATCCCCTACGTCCACTGAGCGATCAGCGAAGAAGTTTCACTAAAGGAAAATGATAGTCGTTAAGGCTAATACAACGTTTAGAAAAGAAAAAGAGGGAGAAAGAGGGGAAGAGCTCCTCAGTCGGGGCTCTAATACAACGAGAATGGGAGAATCAAAGAAGCTGCTCTGGCCGCCCTAGTTGATCTCCTTGATCTGATCGTTTATCTGTAATCTCTGATCTCACATCTGTCCGCATGAAAACTATTCAGAGGTATTTGTAGGCAGCGGATGGTACAACTTTATCCTGATTTTTCGAAGAAAAAGAGGTGAACAAGCTCTAGGTTCGCGTCGTTTGTTGGCCGTCAGAGGAACCACAAGCAGCAAAAGGAGAATGCTAACTTTTAATATTGGTACTACTTCTGGGGATCTGTGATAGCTGGGGCATGCAGACCCTTGATTTGCGTGTCTGGAAAAAGTGTCTTTGTACGGGGAACGGTGCGGTCGAGTCAAGCTGAATGTGACAGGCACCGCCGAGTAACATCGAGGATGATGTTTCCAGGGATGGTCCTGGCTCATCGTGGACGAGACTTAGTTGAACCCTCGTGTCCGAGGTTTGACCGAGGCCTGACCTGTGAGAACACACAAATGAATTAGTTAAATAAAGTGAAGGCCAAAAGCCAGCTGGGCGCCACGTGTACGGCAGGAATGCAGCACTGGAACCACGTGTTAACATCAGCCCCCCGCATTGTCAGGGGGCGAATATTGATATGGGTCCTGGAATGCGAACCGTCGCGATGGTGGATGCGCTGCTCGAGACCTGTTAGGATAAGATGGGGGCGGCGCTCGCTGATCTGTATTCTCTTCCTCCAGCCCCTAAGTTTCTGCAAGAGAGGGTAGATTGTTAGAGAGATGGCGGAGAGAAAGAAGTGGGTGACTCTGTTAGGCATCACAAAGAAGAGAGCAAGCGATCTTCCGATTGACGCTCCTCCTGCTGAGAAGAGGAGGCTCCTGGAATCTTCTGAAGGGTCGACAAAGCCGGCGACGGCGGATCCTGTTGAAGCACTCCAAAAGGAAGGAGTGGGAGCTGCGGTTGTGGACCTGGAGGCGGAGGCTCTATTAGTCAAGGTCGCTGCGGTGCTAGCGCAGACACTGGAGTCTGTGCAGGAGCCGACGAGTGTAGAGGCCACAGAGGTGGTGGACGTCTCTAATTCTCCAGTCAAGCCGCCTCTGAAGGCCGGAGAGAGGAAGGAGGTGATCCTGGCGAGTGAAACAGTCGCCAAAAAAAAACTAGTGCCTGGGAAGATCCTGCTCAAGGATAAAGAGATTGAGCGGCTCCTTCCCAAGTTCGGGGTTCCTACAGAGGGTGTGAAGAAGACACCCCTCAAGATCTGTGGTCCCGCTTCTCTTAGTATATCAATCCTTTCTTCTGAGAAGAAAAGGAAGTCCCTCTTCCCTTCTTTCCTTCCAGCGAACCTCCGAAATGACGAGGAAAAGGAAGAAAAAGGAAGGAAGGAGGAGGGCAGTAAGATGGAGAAGACGAGTAAAGGGAAGAAGGAAGTGCCCTCTCAGGTCGCTCCTAAAAGCGCCCTTGGCATTGAAGGGCCAGGAGGCAAGATAGAGGAAGCGATTAAGGGGAAGGAGTGGGTTCCTCCAGCTGCTTCCAATGTCGTCCCCAACATTGGGGAGACATGAGGCGTACTGGGAGAAAGGTTGTTTGAAATAAGGAGAGAGGAAGAGAAGATCCTAGAGAGTACCTCCAAGGTTCTGGAGGTAGTAAAATCTCTGAAGGGCAAGGAGGAAGGGGAGGCTAGCCACCTTCAGAGGATAGAGGAGTTGGAGGGCGCTTTGTTGCAAGTCATAAAGAGTTCCCAAGGAGATCACAGGGAGGAGCTAGGGAAGTTGTACAAACTAGAAGACAAGTTGGCTTCCCTGGCTCTGAGTAATGCGGAATGGGCCAGTAAGAGTGAGGCTGCGAGGGGAGAGTTCCACCGCAGCCTATCGGATGTGATCCAGTCCCATTCTGCACATGTCAAAGACCTCCAAAAAAGAATAAAGAAGTTATATGATGAGAAGGAGGCTTTGAAAAAGGAGAGGAGATGGCTAAGGGATGAGGTTGCCAAGGCCAGAGAGGCAACGTCGGGAGTGAAGGAGGCGGCCTCCGAAACTCGTCGCTGGGAGGAGTTGCTGAAATCCGAGGTTCACTCCTTGCGGGCCTTGGTGGAGAATAGCTCTAGATGGCGGGGATGGCGTATGGAGGATCTGGAAGAAGCGGTGAGAAGGGCGGTGAATATTGTCAGCGCCTCGCTGGTGGGTCACCACGTGAAGAACCAGGCAACTTTTGATGTTCTCCTACAGACATTGGTCGATGTAAGTATCTTAAATCAGGAGAATATCAGAAGTCCTGTTGTTCTTCCCTTTTGTGGTCCTAAGGGACCAGACAGGTTCTTCGATGCTGGCAGCCACTGCCTAGAGGAGGTTCCTCCAGCAAGGTCCTACATTGGTTGGGGATATCACCACTCTCCCCTACATAGGAGTCCTGAAGAGGGCCAAATTACTCCCCTCGAGGCCAGATGGCTAGGCCAGAGCGCTCCTCCCGAAGTCCAGCAGCAGGATCAGCCAGGGAGCTAGAAATGACCTGCCTCCGTCCTCACCTGGCTCCTTAGCCTCATCATCAACATTACGTTTGAAGGAATGATTGTTGAGGGGAGGAGTCCTAGTAGCTCCCGGGCGATCTGCTCCCTGGTGTTAGGAGTGTAATAGATTGGTCTCAAAGGGGGGGTTCCCTTATTTTTGAGGTCAACATTATTACACTGGGTGTCTAAGTTCTGAAGCCTTGTATTTTCTTTGTTTTTCCTGTACCCATGAGAGAAACATGTAAAAGAACAAAAAAAATAAAATTGTAACAAATTTTATCATTAATGAAATACATTTTTTCTTTCAAAAACTTATTTTGGATGAATTCTGTTTGTATTTGTCTTTTCTTTCATGTTTGAAACAGGTACCACGAGATCAGAAAAGAGAGAACAGGAATTCATAAGTGTGAGTATAAAACCAATGGTAAATTCCAAGTTAAAAAGGAAAGTTACTATCCTCGTGCACGATTATAAAACATCGGACGATAATAGTAGAGAGGACAAATAATAGAGCGTCGTTTCAAAATATTGCGCACGATTATGAATCATCGGGCACGACGTACGACGAAACGGGGGAAGCGACGCTTTGATAACTGTGAGCCACTTCGAATTCTGAACTTGTTAGAAGATACGGACGGTCTGATTGCGTCCGTGCACTGACCAATAAAATCAGACGATCAGAAGACGAAAAGCCACAGCTGTTTCCCATAAAGGCTTTCCTAAGGGGAAACTGAAGTACTTGTCCGTCTTCTAACCCTAAGAGAGAAAAAAGAAACCTTTGTTCCATTCGCCGCAAAACTGAGCGATGGGAGGAAGGGAGATCGAGTGGGCCGAGCTGGCCGACCAGTTCCACAAGGACACCAGCTATCAGGAGAGTCTCCTGATGGAGCACGAGGTGCTCAACATTACCAGAGGGTTTAGAGGGAACCCTAGACTGATGGTCATGCCCCCCACCTCCTAATGTCGACTAAACAGTCCTCCTGAAGGAGCGGTATGCGTATACCAGGTGCAAGTGGAGTATGGTCTAATGTTACCGCCGCAACCGGAGTTCAGGGAAATCCTAAACTCGTTTCAGATTGTTCCGGCGCAACTCTCCCCTAACGCCGTGGCCTACGTGTATTCCTTCCTGAAACTACTGCAGGCTTAGGGGATACCATGGACCCTGACGCTGTTCAGGACTTTGTTCAGCTGGATGGCGGTGCCTAGGTATGGAGGATGTCTGCCTCTGCGGTCAAAGACGAGGAAGGCAATGTTTTCAGGGGCAAGTAGTTCCCACTCAGACTGGAGGGACTACTATTTCTTCGTTGAAGGGGATTTAGGGATCCCCTTGACGCCCGGTACATGCCTCCCTGAGTTCCTTGGCGACGCCAAGTGGATGGTGGGGCAGGACACCCTGAAAAGTCTAGAGAAGCTAAAGGGGCAGAGCTGGCCCCTGAAGGACTTCTTCAGGCATGTGAGGAACGATGTATCCTTGCACGCCAAGGCATTGGGGTACACCATCTTCAAGGAAGTCACCCCACCTCTCAGCACGGTTCTGATAAAGAGGGCCAGGAGGGGGCAGCCTCTTACCGCCCAGCTCAGTAAAGAGATTACTCAGGTGGGGAAGGAAGAGGCGATTGAGGTTCTGGAGCCGACCTGCGGCGGAACTGCCATCAATGTGGTGTCCTCTCCTGAGGATGCCGCAGACAACAGAAAAACCTTGGCTGAGCTGGGGTACACGGGAAAGGGGAAAGGACCCGTGTCAGCTGCTAAGCCCCAGACAATCCCTAAAAGTGATACTTATTATCGGGGGAAAGGAGGAAGGGAACAAGGCCGACGGAGGCCAAGAAAAGGAGAGGATAGAGAAGAAGGCGAAAAGTGTGGAGGAGAAAGGCTTTGCTGCCGAGGGAGAACATGACTGGCAGCAAAGCATAGAGCCCCTATCAGCACTAATTTCACCGGAATTTTTGGGGACAAAGGCACAGGGATGGCGGTGAGGATGAAAGGGGACGACAGAAGATTGAATGTCATCACCGTGCCAACTGCGAATAAGAGCTGCGTCTACCGAGGAGAGGTAGGTCTTGCCCTAGGGAGCAGTCTGTTGTCAAAGGAACTGGAGGAGAAGTTGGAGAGAACCTCGACGCCAGAGCTCTATTCAGGCTTCACCAATAGGATAGCTATGGTAAGGATTCCTATGGTAAGGATTCTCTTAAGCTTTCTCTCTTGTTTGTTTTCGTGAGCTAACTCTGTTTCTGTTTCAGATACTCGCTCGCCTGCCAGTGGCTTTGAATAGAGCTCTGAGGACAGAGGAGCAAGTGTCGGAGCAAGAACATCAGCTTCATCAACGGGATGAAGAAGTTGAGGCCTTGAGAGTCCAGCTTGCAATGAAGTCTTCTCAGCTTGATGCCGCGCAAGAGGAGTTGGGCGCGGTGAAAGCTGACAATAAAGCTCTATTGGAGAAGCTTGTCAAAGTCGCTGGAGACCAGGAGGCCGTAGACAAGCTTACACTGTAGGCAGGAGAGGTTAGATGGGATTAGGCAGGCTTGGGAAGGATTGACCTCCACTTTGATCCAAGGGGGCAAAATTACTGGTGCCGATCTTGGAGAAGTGGATCCCTTTCCGTGCATGGCCTCCGATCCTATTTATAAAGAAGAGGAATTTGACTTGACTGACGATCTTATCCATCGGGCATTTGATCTTTTGGATGGGGTCAGTGAAGGCTAATCTGCTTCTTTATAAAATGAGTGATGTAACCTTTTTTTTTGTAATTTTTGAAAATGAATGAAGAGGAAACTTGTTTATTACATACCTGTTTATTCTGATGTATATGAAATGCACAGGTACCTTATGACTGAAAAAATCCCTCATAATAATTTAATAATAAAGGACTTTGAATCATATAAAGCACCCCCAGTTTGAACCTTGAAACTTTATAAGTCCGCATAGGAAGTAATGATAACAGGAGAAATCCCGCCTTAGAGGTATTGTCTGACCCAATGCCAAAAGGACGAAGTGTCTGAAACATCGTGGCCGATGTTTGTACTTAAGGCATGAGCTGACCTCGGGGGCGTTATGATTTCGGGCTTGGGATCATATCCCTTTATGCGCCTGCACAGGAAAAAAGTAGTAATAATAGTGGAGATCCTGCCTAGGAGGAATTATCTGACCCAATGCCAAAAGGACGAAGTGTCTGAAACATCGTGGCCGATGTTTGTACTTGAGGCAAGGGCTGACCTCCGTTATAGCGACAGATCCTAGTAGGAAGTGAAGACACTCTGCTTAAGGGGGACCTGTATCATGAGTAGATGACAGAGACTGCCCTAAACCCTGAACGTGCTAGCGGGGGTCGGTCATGCCCCTGTAGGCCTCAAGCCTGGGAGGACTAAAGTCTTCTGGGATTAGGGCCGGATGACGCGATATACTGTTAAGAAGAAGTGTAACTGTTGATATTACAATAAAATTCAATTAGATGTCCCAAATGGATTGCCAAATATCTGATTTCGACTGAAATACATCGATATGACAAACAAACTCTTATTTTAAAATGCCTTCATATAGGCAAGATCATAGTTAAATTGTATGTATTTTCTTCAAATACCATAAAACATGATTGAATACACTTGTAATTGCTAGTATTCGGTTAAAATAACTTATTATTCAATGAATCATACTCTAAATGCTTGTATTCCACGTGAATTCAACGATAATGCAATGAATACTTGTAAAAATATCACTATTTAATTCAAATACAGTTGTATTTCATAAAACAGTCTCTAAAAGTGCCTATTTGTTTAAAATAGGTCGATATACTGTAAAAAAAAATGTGTAATTACCAGTGTCACAATAAAACTCAATCAAATGTCCCAGACAGACCACCAAATATCTATTTTTGACTAAGATATATCTATATAACAAATATTAGTTACTTAATCAGAGTATTATATTAAAATACCTTTATATAGACAAGATCAAAGTCAAATTACTTGTATTCTCTTCAAATACAAAAAAATATTAATTCAATACTCATATAATTGCAAGTATTCTGTTAAAATAACTTATTATGCAATAAATCGTACTCTAAATGCTTGTAGTTTGCTTGAATTCAACATTAATGCAATGATAAACGTTACTATTCAATTTAAATACATCTATAAGTCATAAATCACTCTCTTAAAGTTCCACTTCACTTAAAATAGATCGATATACTAATAAAAAGATGTTTAAATGTCAGTATTATGTTAAAATATTTTCATATAGACAAGATTTAGATCAAATTGCATATATTCTCCTGCAATACAATAAAACATCACCATTCAATTTAAAAACTTTGATGTGTCACAAATCAGTCTCAAAAAGTGCCAATTCGATTAAAATAAACTTTGATGTGTCACAAATCAGTCTCAAAAAGTGCCAATTCGATTAAAATAGATCGATATACTGCCAAAAAGATGTTTAGTTGCTGGTATTATATTAAAATTCAATCAAATATCTCTAATAGCTCCCTAAATATCTATGTTCAGATAAAATACATCAATATTACAAACATTAGTTGTGTAATCACGATACAACAACAACAACAACAACCAAGCCTTAATCCCACTAGGTGGGGTCGGCTACATGAATACTTTGTTTCTATTGCACTCTATCAGTTACCAAATTCTTATCTAAGTTTAAGTAACTAAGATCTCTCCTTATAGCTTCTTGCCATGTCTTCTTTGGTCTCCCTCTTCCTCTTTGTACATGGGCAAAATCCAATAACTCAATTTTTCTAACTGGAGCTTCAATTGGCCTACGATTTAGATGTCCAAACCATCGAAGCCGACTTTCTCTAAGTTTATCCTCAATTGGTGCAACACCAACTTTCTTTCGGATATACTCATTTCTCATTCTATCCTTTCGTGTATATCCACACATCCACCTTAACATCCTCATTTCTACAATATTTATTTTATTTGTATGTTTCTTTTTTGCAGGCCAGCATTCAGCACCATATATCATTGCTGGTCTTACTACGGCTTTATAAAATTTACCCTTAATTTTGGATGAAATTTTTCTATCGCATAACACACCAGAAGCATTTCTCCATTTTACCCAGCCTACTTGAATCCTGTTAATAACGTCATTATCTATTTCGCCATCATTTTGTATAATTGATCCAAGGTATCTAAAGCGCTCACTCTTCTTGACAATTTGATCACCAATTGTCACATCTCCAATATAAGTATTTCTTTCTTGACTAAATGTGCACTTCATATATTCGATTTTAGATCTACTGAGATGAAAACCTTTAGATTCTAGAGCATTCCTCCAAGGCTCTAGTTTCGCTTTAGCTCCCTCTTTAGTTTTCTCAATAAGGACAATATCATCTACGAAAAGCATACACCAAGGCACTTCATCTTGGATATGTCCAGTCATGTCTTCCATAATCAAAGCAAAAAGATACGGACTTAAAGCCGAGCCTTAGTGTAATCCAACTTTGATAGAAAAATCCTTAGTCAAAACTTTTTGTGTCCGAACATAGGTAACAACTCCTTCATACATGTCTTTAATAACTTGAATATAAGTAGTGCAAATCTCTTTCTTTTCTAAGACTCTCCAAAGTACTTCTCTTGTGATTTTATCATAAGCTTTTTCCAAACCAATAAAAACCAAATATAAGTTTTTTTCCTTTCTCTCCTTAAATTTCTCCATTAACTTCTTAGTAATTGAATGACTTCTATAGTAGATCTACCTGGCATAAAACCAAACTGATTCTCTGATACCTTAGTATTATGGCGTAACCTTTGTTCGATCACCCTCTCCCAAAGTTTTAAAATATGACTCATTAATTTAATTCCTCTATAATTGACACAATTTTGTACATCGCCTTTATTCTTATAAATAGGTCCTAATATTCTCTTTCTCCATTCATTTGGCATCCTTTTAGTCTTCAAAATTATATTAAACAATCTAGTGAGCCAAGAAACTCCTTCATCTCCTAAGCACTGCCAAATATCAATTGGAATGTTATCTGGTCCTACTGCTTTTTTATGCTTCATCTTCTTCAAAGCTTTCCAGACTTCAGCTTTACTAATACGTCGGATGTAAGAGTAATTTTTACTTTCTTTTAGAGTGCTGAATTCTGTAAAATCAATTGAATTTTCACAATCTTCATTGAAAAGCTGTTGAAAGTAACTCATCCATTTATTTTTGATATCTTCTTCTATAAAAAGTACTCTTTGATTTTCATCTTTAATACATTTTACTTCAATTAAATCTTTAGTTTTTCTATCTCTTGCCTTGGCAATCCTATATAATTGTCTTTCTCCTTCTTTAGTGTCTAGCTTCTTATATAAATCCTCAAGAGCTATATTTTTTGCATTGCCTACTACTTTCTTAGACTCTCGTCGAGCCACTTTATATTTCTCCCACTTATCATTATTTTTGTTTTTAAACCAATCTCTATAACAAATCTTCTTCTCCTTAATTTTTTCTTGTACATCATCTTTCCACCACCAAGTATCTTTATTATTTGGAATCATTCCTTTGGATTCTCCCAGCACATCCTTTGCCACCTTACGGATACAGTTAGCAACTGTCAACCACATAAGATCAGTTTCCCCGTTAATATTCCATTGCCCAAGTTCAAGAACCTTCTTCTTAAATATACATTTGTTCTCATTCTTTAGATTCCACCATCGAGTCCGAGGATAGGATTTTGACTTATTATTTCTTTTCAAATATTTTATCTCGGAATCTAAAACCATTAATCGATGTTGGGTAGTCGTTTTTCACTTGGAATGACTTTATAATTTATAATCCAAGCGATCTTGTTTCCTTATAAGAAAATAATCAATCTAAGTTCTTGAAGTTTCATTCTTGTACGTGATAACATGCTCCTCTCTTTTCTTGAATAAAATATTAGCAATTACAAGATCATATGCTTAAGAAAACTCTAAAATAGTTTTACTCTCCTCATTTCTCTCTCCAAAACCATATCCACCATGAATATTATTAAATTCCTCAGCAATACGTCCAACATGTCCATTTAAATCTCCTCCAATAAATAATCTTTCCTCCTGAGGTATCTCTTGTATTAACTCTTCTAAATCATTCCAAAAATTTTCCTTTGTGCTCGTATCTAAGCCAACTTGGGGAGCATACACACTTACAATGTTAATAATCATTTCATTGATTATAATTTTTAAAGCCATAATTCTATCACAATTTCTCTTAACTTCCACTACATGATCCTTCAAACTCTTATCCAGAATTATACTCACTCCATTCTTATTTTTATTCTTACCAGAGTACCAAAATTTAAAACCTAGGCCATCAATTTCCTTAGCTTTCTCTCCAACCCATTTTGTTTCCTGCAGGCACAAAATATTAATCTTTCTATGGATCATAATATCCACCAACTCCATTAGCTTGCCCGTCAGGCTGCCTATATTTTCCAAGTTCCTAATCTAATCCTACTGACTTGAGTTCTACTATGATGGACTAGCTTCTTTACCCGCATTCGTCCATAATGTGGGGACCCTTGCTCATTTTTCACTACACCCGGGCGCCGATGCAGCGGCCCTTGCAAATTTTTCATTGTATTCAGGCAATACAGCGCGTCGCTTCCAGGGAACGCCCTAGCTTTAACGCAATTTTCTAAAGGATTCATGTCATGATTGATTCGACAAGTTTTACGCTGGCTGTCGATTGCCTAACGCAACCCTCTGCGTTTCTCATCCGGGACTTGGGACCCGACAATGGCGCTTTTAGTTGTGTAATCACGATATTATGTTAAAATACCTTCATAAAAAGAAGATTAAGGTCAAATTGCTTGTATTCTCCGGAAATATACTAAAAAGTGAGTGAATACTCATATAATTTCTAGTAATCAGTTAAAATAACTTATTATGCAATAAATCATACTCTAAATGATTGTATTCTACTTGAATTCAACGTTAACGCAATAAATTGCTATAAAATGATAATATTCAATTCAAATATAGTGATATGTCATAAATCATTCTCTAAAAATTCCTATTTGCTTAAAATAGATCGATATAATGTTAAAAAAGTGTAACTGCTAGTATTATAAAAAGACAAAATTAGATGTCCCAAATAAATCGTTAAATATCTAATTTTGGCTGAAATATATCGTTATGACAAACAGAAGTTGTGTGATCAGAGTCTTATGTTAAAATGCCTTCATATTGCCAAAAATAACAGAAAATAATTGAATACACACATAATTGCGAGTATTCTGTTAAAATAACTTATTAAGTAATGAATCATACTCTAAATGCTTGTAGTTTGCTTGAATTCAACATTAATGCAATGATAAACGTCACTATTCAATTTAAATACATCTATATGTCATAAATCAGTCCCTAAAAGTGCCACTTCTCTTAAAATAGATTGATATACTTATAAAAAGATGTTTAAATGCCAGTATTATGTTAAAATATTTTTATATAGATTAGATTAAAGGCAAATTGCATATATTTGCCTGCAATACAATAAAAAGTAAATGAATACTCGTATAATTGCTTATAATTAGTTAAAATAATTTATTACGCAATGAATCGTACTCTAAATGCTGATATTAAGCTTGAATTCTATGTTAATGCACTGAATAACTGTAAAAACGTCACCATTCAATTTAATTACTTTGATGTGTCACAAATCAGTCTCTAAAAGTGTCAATTTGATTAAAATAGATCGATATACTGCAAAAAAGATGTTTAATTGCCAGTATTATACTAAAACTCATTAGATATCTCTAATAGAACGCTAAATACTATTTTTAGATAAACTATATCAATATTGCAAATATTAATTGTGTAACCATGGTATTATGATAAAAAATACCATCATAAAGAGGAGATTAAGGTCAAATTACTTGTATTTTTCTGAAATACACTAAAAAATTAATGAATACTAGTATAATTATTAGTAATCAGTTAAAATAATTTATTATACAATAAAGCATACTCTAAATACTTGTATTCTGCTTGAATTCAACGTTAATGCAATAAATTGCTATAAAATGATAATATTCAGTTCAAATACATTAATATGTCATAAATCATTTTCTAAAAGTTCTTATTCGCTTAAAATAGATCGATATACTGTTAAGAAGAAATGTAACTGTTGGTATTATAATAAAATTCAATTAGATGTCCCAAATAATCGCCAAATATCTGATTTCGGTTGAAATACATCGATATGACAAAACAGAGTCTTATGTTAAAATGCCTTCATATAGGCAAGATCAAAGTCAAATTACATGTATTTTCCTCAAATATAGTAAAACATGATTGAATACACTTATAACTACTGGTATTCGGTTCAAATAACTTATTATTCAATGAATCATACTCTAAATGCTTGTATTCCATGTGAATTAACGATAATGCAACGAATACTTATAAAAATACCACTATTCAATTCAAATACATTTATATTTCATAAAACAATCTCTAAAAGTGCTTATTTGCTTAAAATAGGTTGATATACTGTAAAAAAGATGTGTAATTACCACTATCACAATAAAATTCAATCAAATATCCCAAACAAATTACCAAATATGTATTTTCAGCTAAAATACATCGATATAGCAAATATTAGTTGCTTAATCAGAGTATTATGTTAAAATACTTTCATATAAATATGATTAAAGTTAAATTACTTATATTCTCTTTAAATACAATAACAGATAACTGAATACTTTTATAATTGCAAGTATTCTGTTAAAATAACTTATTATGCAATCAATTGTACTCTAAATGCTTGTAGTTTGCTTCAATTCAACATTAATGCAATAAGTAGCTATATAAACATCACCACTCAATTTAAATACGTCTATATGTCATAAATCAGACTCTCAAAGTACCACTTCGTTTAAAATAAATCGATATATTAATGAAAAGATATTTAATTACTGGTATTATGTTAAAATACAGTCATATAGATAAGATTAAGATCAAATTTAAAAAAAATCCTTCCTGCAATACAATAAAAAGTGAATAAATACTCGTATAATTGCTTGTAATTTGTTAAACTAACTTATTATGCAATGAGTCTTACTCTTAATGCTTGTAGTTTGCTTGAATTCAACATTTTTGCAATGATAATGTCACTATTCAATTTATAATATGTCATAAATCAGTGACTAAAAGTGTCACTTCGCTTAAAATAGATTGATATACTGATAAAAAGATATTTTATTATCGATATTTTGTTAAAATACCTTCATATAGATAAAATTAAGATCAAACTGCAAATATTCTCCTGCAATACAATAAAAAGCGAATGAATACTCGTATAATTGCTTGTAATTGAATTCAATGTTAATGCAATGCATAACAGTAAAAACGTCGCCATTCAAGTTAAATACTTTGATGTGTCACAAATCAGTATCTAAAAGTGCTAATTCGATTAAAATAGATCGATATACTACCAAAAACATGTTCAGTTGTAGGTATTATGTCAAAACTCAATCAGATATCCCTAATAGATCTCTAAATATCTATTTTCAGAAAAAATACAACGATATTGTAAACATTAGTAGTGTAATCACGGTATTACGTTAAAATACCTTCATAGAGAGGTGATTAAGGTCAAATTGCTTGAATTCAACATTAATGCAATGATAAACATCACTATTCAATTTAAATACATCTATATGTCATAAATCAGTCACTAAAACTGTCACTTCGCTTAAAATAAATCAATATACTGATAAAAAGAAGTTTAAATGTCAGTATTATGTTAAAATACCTTCATATAGATTAGATTAAGCTCAAATTGCATATATTCGCCTGCAATGCAATACAAAGTGATTGACTACTCGTATAATTACTTATAATTAGTTAAAATAACTTATTATACAATGAATCGTATTTTAAATGCTGATATTAAGCGAAGAATACTTCGTTAATGCACTGAATAACTCTAATAACATCACCATTCAATTTAATTAATTTGATGTGTCATAAATCAGTATCTAAAAGTACTTATTTAATTAAAATATATTAATATACAGCAAAAAATATGTTTAGTTGCCAGTATTATACTATAACTTAATCAGATATCTCTAATAGATCGCTAAATATCTTTTTTCAGATAAAATATATCAATATTGCAAACATTAGTTGTGTAATCACCGTATTATGTCAAAATATCATCATAGAGAATGATTTACGATATATCAATGTATTTTAATTGAATATTATTATTTTACAGTAATTTATTGCATTAACGTTAAATTCAAGCAGAATAAATGCATTTAGAGTATGATTTATTGCATAATAAGTTATTTTAACGAATTATTAGAAATTATACGAGTATTCATTCACTTTTTAGTGTATTTCAAAAGAATAGAAGCAATTTGACCTTAATCTTCTCTTTATGAAGGTATTTTAACATAATACCGTGATTACGAAACTAATAGATATTTTATCTGAAAATAGATATTTAGCAATCTATTAGAGATACCTGATTGAGTTTTAATATAATACTGGCATCTAAACATCTTTTTGGCATTATATCGATCAATTTTAATCGAATTGACACTTTTAGAGACTTATCTGTGACACATCAAAGTATTTAAATTGAATGGTGATGTTTTTTACAATTATTCATTGGATTAACGTAGAATTCAAGCTTAATATCAGCATTTAGAGTACGATTCATTGCATAATAAGTTATTTTAACTTATTACAAGCAATTATACGATTATTCATTCACTTTTTATTGCATTGCAAGCGAATATATGCAATTTGATCTTAATCTAATCTATATGAAAGTATTTTAACATAATACTGACATTTAAACATCTTTTTATCAGTATATCGATCTATATTAAGCGATGTTGCACTTTTAGAGACTAATTTATGACATAGATGTATTTAAATTGAATAGTAACATTTAAATACTGACATTTATCATTGCATTAATGTTGAATTCAAGCAAACTACAAGCATTTATAGTACGATTCATTGCATAATAAGTTATTTTAACAGAATACTTGCAATTATATGAGTATTCAATTATTTATTTTTGAATTTGAAGAGAATACAAATAATTTGACTTTAATCTTGTCTATATGAAGGTATTTTAACATAATAATCTGATTAAGCAACTAATATTTATTATATCGATGTATTTTAGTCGAAAATAGATATTTGGTTATCTGTTTGGGATATTTGATTGAGTTTTATTGTGACACTGGTAATTACATATTTTATTTACAATATATCGACCTATTTTAAGCGAATAAGCACTTTTAGGGACTATTTTATGAAATATAAATATATTTGAATTAAATAATGATATTTTTACAGGCATTCATTGCATTATCGTTGAATTCACGTGGAATACAAGCATTTAGAGTATGATTCATTCACTAATAAGTTATTTTAACCGAATACTAGCAATTATAAGTGTATTTAATCATGTTTTACTGTATTTGAAGAAAATAAATGAAATTTGACTTTGATCTTGCCTATATGAAGGCATTTTAACATAAGACTCTAATTACACAATTACTTTTTATCATATCGATGTATTTCAACTGAAATAAGATATTTGGCGACTTATTTGGAACATATAATTGAGTTTTATTATAATACCAACAGTTATATTTCTTTTTAACAGTATATCGATCTATTTTAAACGTATGAGAACTTTTAGAGAATGATTTATGACATATCAACGTATTTGAATTGAATATTATCATTTTACAGCAATTCATTGCGTTAACATTGAATTTAAACAGAATACAAGCAATTATTCGAGTATTCATTCACATTTTATTGTGTTGTACGAGAATATTTTCAATTTGATCTTAATGTTATCTATATGAACGTATTTTAACAAAATACCAACAATTAAATATCTTTTTATTAATGTATCGATCTATTTTAAACGAAGTGGCACTTTGAGAGACTGATTTATGACACATAGACGTAATTAAATTGAATGGTGATGTTTATATAGCTACTCATTGCATTAATGTTGAATTCAATCTAACTACAAGCATTTAGAGTACGATTGATTACATAATAACTTATTTTAACAGAGTACTTACAATTATATGAGTATTCAGTTATCTGTTATTGTATTTGAAGAGAATACAAGTAATTTGACTTTAATCTTGTCTATATGAAGGTATTTTAACATAATACTCTGATTAAGCAACTAATATTTGCTATATCGATATATTTTAACAGAAAACAGATATTTGGTGATCTGTTTGAGACATTGATTGAGTTTTATTGTGATACTGGTAATTACACATCTTTTTTACAGTATATAGACCTATTTTAAGCGAATAAGCACTTTTAGAAACTGTTTTATGTAATATAAATGTATTTGAATTGAATAGCGATATTTTTACAAGTATTCATTGCATTATAGTTGAATTCACATGAAATACAAGTATTTAAAGTATGATTCATTGAATAATAAATTATTTGAACTGAATACTAGCAATTATAAGTGTATTCAATCATGTTTTACTGTATTTGAGGAAAATATATGCAATTTGACTTTGATATTGCCTATATGAAAGCATTTTAATATAAGACTCTAATTACACTATTATTTTTTGTCATATCGATGTATTTCAACTGAAATCAAATATTTGGTGATCTATTTGGAACATGTAATTGAGTTTTATTATAATATCAACAGTTATACTTCTTTTTAACAGTATATCGATCTACTTTAAGCGAATAAGAATTTTAGAGAATGATTTATGACATATCAATGTATTTGAATTGAATATTATTATTTTATAGCAATTTATTGCATTAATGCTGAATTCAAGCAGAATACAAGTATTTAGAGTATACTTTATTGCATAATAAATTATTTTAACTGATTACTAACTTATTATGCAATGAGTCGTACTCTAAATACTTGTAGTTTGCTTGAATTCAATATTAATGCAATGATAAATATCACTATTCAATTTATATACATCTACATGTCATAAATTTGTCACTAAAAGTGTCACTTCGCTTTAAATAGATCGATATACTGATAAAAAGATGTTTAATTACCGGTATTTTATTAAACTACTTTCATATAGATAAAATTAAAATCAAGTTGCATATATTTTCCTATAATATAATAAAAAGCGAATGAATACTCGTATTAACAGAAAATGCCTTGATATGAATTAACTAATGTCAAAATGCTTCTATTGTCTTCAAAAAAACTAAAACATCATCGAGTAATTGTATAATTACTAGTATATTACTAAAATAATTAGATATATGACGAATTGCTCTCCAAATACGTGCAATCTTCTTAAATCCATCGATATAGTAATCAACAGTTGTATAAATGCTAGTCTTCAACTAAAATATGTTGACTTGTGATAATTAAGTATTTATAAGCATGTATTCAGTTGAAATAAATCAATATATTATTAATAGGATTTTGGGTCAAAGCCCATTACATGATAAAGAAACTAAAATAAAAGCCCAAGGCCTAAAAGCTTGATATGGGGCAAAGGTCCAGAAGCTTACGGCCCAAAAAGGCTTGGGAATCTGGCCATGGCCCAATTACATAATATCAGCCCAAAGGCCAAAATCAGAAATGTTAAAAGCTGCGCCTGTTGGAGGCCCACGAAGATAGAGGCCCAAAGGCCATGCCGGAATGGGCTAACCAGGACGGGTCTAAATTCTCTGTGATTGGGCTCAGGCCCGAGCGAAAGGCCCATTACTGTGGCCCGCAGAGAGAATGAAAAAGCCCGGCCCGCTCGGAGGAAAGCCCAGGTCATGCACAGTCCACCAATTTGGAGAAATCTCATCAAAAGATGCTTGAACTTGGGCCCATTAGCAAGCCCAACAAAATTTTTGGATCCTTTTAAATCTCAAAGTTTTTAACCAAAAACCATTCTTCCTTGATGAGAATCTATAATATAAGGAAAAAAAATGATTTATAATATGGTAATAAATAATAAAATTATTTGGTGAATAAGCAATTAATTTTGAAGATTCTTCTTTGCTCCAAAAAGAAATTTTCTTTTAATTACTTTTATTGAAGAAAGAAAATCCTTGATTTCTCTGTAAAGACTTGCCATGTAAAATGATTAGATTTCTAATACGCATCAAGCAACCTCAATAAATTATAATAAAAGGCATTTATAAATATTAATAGAAACTTATAATATTTCAAAATATAAGTGATTATAAGTGAAGAAAAATTAAATCTTTTAATACCAAAAATAGAAACCAATCAATAATCTTTCAATTTTACTCAATCTTCTTCCATCCCACTCCCCCACTATTTTTTTTTTCTTTTCCTCTCAGGAACTTTGACTTGCTGCTTTCAGGATAACACGAATTAAGCTTTCTAATTAGTTCATATAACGAGCTTTGGGTCAGTGACACCCAAACCAGTTGGCTTTAGGGCACTAAATGAAAGGACATCCCTCGAACTTAATTGCTCGAACTAAAAAGGCTTAGATATTATCCTAAATCCTATAATCGACCCTTTTAGTGAATTTTCAGTCAGTGACTCCCAAACCAATTGGTTTAAGGCACTAGTGACTAAGCACCTTCAGACTTACTGGTTCAAGTCTTATATGTGATCAGGTGGCAAAATCGAACGATTCCTTTTTTTTGGGGGGGGGGGAGAGTAGGGCGGTTAAGGAAAGGTCTAAAAAAAGGTAGAGAACGGTTCTAATTCAAATAGATTAAAAGGATCTAAAAAATTCTTCAAAGAAGATCAAATTATATCCTGAAAAAAATAAGCCTAGCATAATATTGATATAATAGCCAAAAATATTATAAAATGCAGAGCTACAGAGACGAATCATAAATAAAATTATAATGCATGGCAAGAGAAGAAAAAAGACAAATAATTAAATAAGGAAATCCTAGATCCTCAAAAGTAGATAAAAGGAATGGTACATTTTTAGATCCAAAAGAATCTAATGAGTATAGTTGAAATTAAATAGAAAAATAGTAGCAAAGAGCGATAGAACCTGATAAGTATGCCATACAGTTTGTCGTACAGTTTGAGTCCATTTGAGAGCAACCTGCACAAACTATAAAATTTAAAAAGAAATTAGATTTAAAATTTTATTACAATAGAGGTCCTAACAAAAGGGAAACTTATTTTATCATCTATAATTTTCTTTTTAATTTGATCAGGAATAGTCGAATTATCAAAAATATTATCAGTTTTAACTTTAGTAAGAGCATCAGCAACTTGGTTAGCTTCTCTCCAAATATGCCTGATAATGATATTTTTAAAAATAATGAGAGACTTAATATGAGCTATTTGGAGTAAATATTTCCAGCTGATGTCAGAATTGTTCCTAAGCCAGTTAACAAGGACTAGAGAATCTAATTCTAATTCAATATTATTCAAACCCAAATCAAAACAAAGAGTAATACCATATAAGCAAGCTTAGATTTCAGCCATGAGAGCATCGCAAGCTTGAAAGATTTTAGAGAAAGCTTTAATAAGAATACTTTTAGAATCTCTAATAATACCTCCCCCATGGCCAATACCATTATCATAACTACCATCTGTGTTAAGCTTAACATATCCATTGTTAGGTTTCTTCCATGCTATTAAATCAATATGAACATAATGAATAGAAAGGTTAGGATTAATAATATTGAAAAAATATTTATCACCTTTAAATTGATTTTTATGAAAGGTATATGCATGATTACAAGTATAAAAAGGTGCAGAATATACCATTTAATCTTATTGGTAGAGGCCAGATTGCCTCGAAACTTAGCTTCATTCCTAAAACACCAAAGAGACCAAAGAATAAGAATGAAAATAATATGTCTAACATGACCTTTTTTAATCCAGGGAGACAAATTCATCCACTTAAAAATAAGAGATTCAATGGAATGTAAATTAGAAAACACAGGAATATTAAATAAATTAAAAATAGCATTCCAAACTTCTTGGGCTTTAGAGCATTGCCAAAAAATATGAAAAGTATCTTTCTGTTGAGGGCAGCCCCAAACACATTTTGAGGGGAGATTAAGATCTTTTTTCATAAAATTAATATCATTAGGAACTATGTCTTGAAAAATTTGCCAAGAGAGAAAAGAAATTTTAAGAGGAATAAATCTATGCCAAATTAGTGACTAAATTAAGTTTTTATTTTTTTTTCTCCGAAAAAACTCCCAAGTATCTTTAAAAGAGAAATTACCATTATTAGAAAGACACCAAATGATCTTATCACTATTGATAATAGGAATATTAGTAACTTCCTGAACTAGATTATTAGGGAGATTATTAATAAGATATTCTTTATTCCAACTGCCATTAAAAATAGCTTTATGAATTTTATTAGAATTGAAAGGACCATTAGTCAAGTCAGCTAGCTTGCCTTCAGGAAGCCAATTGTCAAACCAGAAGGAAAGATGACCTTCCCCAATGGCCCATCTAATGTGGGGCTCAGCTAAATTCCTAGATTTAATTAGTCTGTTAAAAATAGGAGAACCAATATTATTATGAATGTTGATAGGGTGATTGCCTTTAAAGTATTTTTCCTTCATAATAAAAACCCATAAAGAATTTTGAGTTCTAAACCTCCACCACATCCTACAATCATTGGCCTTTTGGAGATCAACAAAATGTCTAAAACCTAGTCCACCTTCCTCCTTGGGATAACACATTTTGTTCCAAGATCTCCAAATAAAGTTCTTTTTACCATAAGTGTACCAAAGAAATTTAGTAAAAAAAATACCAATTTGCTTAATGATGATTTTAGTGGGAGAAATGTTATGAAAGACATATTGAGGAATTGAGCTAAGAACAGAGTTGATAAGGATAATCTTAACACCTTTAGATAATAACTTACATTCCCACCCAGAAATTTTGTTTCTAATTTTATTAATAACATTATTAAAAAGGGAATTTTAATATTTTCTTTATAAATAGGACAACCAAGATAAGAAATCGGAAGATAATCACGATTAAAACCAGTGTTATTGCTAATATTATTAATTAAAATCTTACTAGATTTTTTGGAACAAATAAAAGAACTTTTACTAACATTAATTTTTTGACTCGAGATGCTCTCATAATGATTAAGAAAGTTCTTAATTTTTTGAAGAAAATTTTTAGCACCATTACAAAAAATAATACAATCATCAGCAAAGGCTAAGTGAGAAACACGAATAGGGGATTGAAAGTGATAAGAAATAGAAATATAATTATTTATAAGATTATTCAAGCCTCTAGAAAGATATTCAGCCGCAATAATAAAGAGAGTAGGAGAGATAGGATCCCCTTGTCTAAGACCTCTAGTAGATTTAAAAAAGCCAGCTTGAATACCATTAATAATAAGAGAAAACCAACAATTAGAAGTAATTTTGTGAATCATGTTACAAAAGGGAATAGAAAAACCAAAAGTAGTTAGCATCTTATGCAAAAAATTTCATTCAATCCTATCATAAGCTTTTTCCATATCAAGTTTAAGAGCAACATTACCACCTCTAATATTATCATCAATGTGGTGAAACATTTCTTGAGCAACAAGAATATTATCAGAAATAATCCTATTTGGAACAAAACCAGATTGATTGGGAGAAATGATGGAGGGAAGAATAGACCCAAGCCTTTGAGTGAGTAATTTAGTTAGGATTTTCATCTTAACATTGCAAAGGCTAATAGGTCTGAAATCCTTCCAAGTTTGAGGGCAATCAATTTTTGGAATAAGAACAAGAAGAGTAGAAGAATAAGATCTAGGGAGAAAACCACCAGAGAAAAAATCACAAACAGCAAAAAAAATATCATTTTTAATAATATCCCAACAATGCTTATAAAAACTAGCACCATGGCCATCTGGGCCAGGGGCAGAGTCATCATGCATAGAGAAAATAATATTCTTAATTTCTTCCATAGAAGGAGGAGAACTAAGCATATCATTCTGCTGATTAGTAATAATAGTAGGGATATTATTAAAATCAAAATCAGAAAAAGAGTTCCCTTGGGAGCTAAAGAGATTAGAGAAAAAATTAATACCCTCCTTTTGGATATCATCTTGATTCACCATATTCTCATTATTACTATTTTTTAATTGAGAAACATAGAGAATTTTTCTTTTCTTTTTAACAGAAGCATGAAAAAATTTAGAGTTAGAATCACCTTCTTTCCACATGTGAAATTTGATCTCTCTAAAAATAACAGAAGCATGCAAAATTTGTTGGTGATCATTAATAATCTCACAATCTAATTTAGAAGACCAAAAAAACCAAAGATCAGAATTAGTAGCAGCATAGCAAAAGTAAAAATTAAGTCTTTTGCGAATATTATCTATGCGATTATTACTAATCTTAGGCTCAGAAATGGCTAGAAAATTAATATTATATTCATGAATAAGATTAACAGCATAACGAATAGTGGTGTCATTAGAGAATCCCCTAGCATTCCAATAAATAAGATCCATAGTAAAACACAGAATAAAAGAAAAATAAAAAAGATTAAGGAGAATAAAAAATAATAATAAAAAGAAAAACAGAAAAAACAAAATAGAAATAAAAACAGGAAAACTAAAGAGGGATAGGAGGCCGGCTTAAGCTCCGACTCCTATTCCTAGTATTTTTACAAATAGTTTGTTTTTTATTTAAGGGGTTAATAATATTTTTTTTTTTAAAGACATTGGGGTGCGAATCGGGTATATCCTCAATAATTTTAGATTCCGAAAGAGGAATTAATAAAGAAGTTTGATTGTTAAAAGCACAATTCTTATTAATTTTTTCAATTCCAATAGGGGAATGGATAGAAGGAACTAAGGTTTCATTGAAATTAGCAATTTCCTCACCATTATTAATACTTTCAATTTCAACAGTGGTAGGAGCTGTAAGGGGCTGATGCAGCGCCAGATCACCAGCACCGATGACTTCGTTATAATCTACGACCTCGAGCGTAGATTATAATAATTTATTACCTTGTACATAGTTATCTTTATTTCTGCATTTATTTCGAGTTGATTGGAGTCGTACATTATGTTTATATCGGTGGGAATGCCCACTTTGATGTCATGTATAAATAGTGGGTCAGTCTGAGCCTAATGTGTGAGTCGAATCAAATTGGGTTCAAGAATAGTTAATTTTGAACCAATTTGATTCAAAGTTAGGCAAAGCTGGGGACCTATTTATGATGCGGCTAAAATATGAGGACCTGGCTGTAATTTGTCCATAAAAATTCAGATCCAGCCGTAGAAATGGATCGGGTTTCTCTTCCTTGCCGATCTGTGACGCGCCGAGCTCGACGGGCTCTGTTTCTGCCGGGTTGCACCGCTCGGCCTCTCCGATTCGCCACGACGCGCCGGTTCGCCACGACACGCCGCATCGCGCCTTCTTCGCCGCACCCGCGATGGCCGCGCCTGCGATGGCCGCGCCCGTGATGGCCGCGTCGACTTC
>JAEMOT010000825.1:10282-46187 GCA_019297695.1 Apostasia ramifera
TATATATATATATTATAATATATTTGTTGATAGAATATTATAAAATATTATGTGATCATCCCTGCAACTCGATGAAGACGCCAACGGCGAAAGTGAAGTACGTGGCGGCGAGCGCCACCCACATCAACCTCTTAGCGGCACCGGCGACTGGCTTGACTGGCCGGAGAAAGATCAGAATGACGTAGATCACCAGCAGCAGATCGAGAGTAACCGCGACAACATTGGCGGAGACGTGGAGTTTGAACGCGAGCCCGTGCGACGCCGCCGGCTTCGGCGGGACGCCGGAGCCGTGCGGGGCGAGCGAGAGGCCTAACTGCGCCACCAGCCGCAGAGCTTCCTCCTCTCCTCCGTTCTTCGCCTGAGCTGGCGCAGGCTGCGGCCCCGCTGGGGCTGCGGCGGCGCCGAGAAGCTCGATGATGTGCTCTCTCTTTGGGTCGTTCGACATGATCGGAGTTGAAGAAGGAGAAGAACGACGACGACGGAAAAGAGGGCTTTGGGAGTGCTAGCTAGGGTTCCGGCAGCTCGGAGGGAGGATGTGGGGAGAGGTGGCAGGGAGGGGAGGGGAGGGGATATATAGTAGAGAGAGAGAGAGAGAGAGAGAGAGAGAGAGAGAGATTTGGCATATTGGGAGCTTGAAGGAGGGTTTTTGGGCATATCTTGAGAGAGTTGAAAGCTTCTTTTGCCAGAAATGGAGATAGTTTTTTTTCTTTTTATCCTGGGGTTTATCTTTGATTTTGGCAGGGGGGCCTTTCTTCTAGTAGGATGAGGGTATGGGTGATAACGATCTGAGTTTGAGTTTGAGTCAAGCTAAATACAAATCAAACATGACTTGTCGACATACAAATTAACTTGAGCTTAATGGATCATGCAAGCTTGAACAAGTTTGAGCTAGCTTGACTCTATCAGCAATCGATTTCATGCTGGCTCAAATCTTAATTGAGGCGCCATCTCGAGCACCCAATTGACAATAGATAATTATTTTAGTTAATAGCGATTACCTCCATATAGTTTAGACCTAAGTGCAATTGGATTCTTATAGTTAATTTCTAAATTAGATAAGTTGGTCATTTAATAAATACCTTAACTACTAAGGAGGACATTGTTATTATGATCCTTGGTGCTATATATCAACTAATCTCTTAAAAATTTAAGTTGATACGAATTAGGTAATCAATTTATTTATTATATTGTGCACTTAGTGCCCACAAGTTGAACCTAACATTTCATTTTGACAATGGCACAATACTCAAAATTATGTTAAGAAATGCGATGCTACTAAGCTAATGACAATTACACTCAAGCTATCTAGTTACTGCTTTTTTCAACAAACATTATCTTCAAAATTGAACCAATTTGAACATTTATCTCTATATAAAGTTTTGACATAGTTTTCAAATGCAACTGAAGTAGCCCACTAGTTAGCAAAAATACTCTATATATTGAGTTTCTGCATATAAAGAATTGCTCCATATTAGATATTCAATATAAGTTATAGTATTAATTTATAAATTGATAGCTCTCATCCATTGGCCAAAGTTTTGAGTTAATAAATGTCTATCAATTTTATATTAAGTCTAAGGGGGCGTTTGGTTCGTTGTTATCTTGGTGTTATGTTATGTAATCTAAATGTCATGACATCTAGATGTCATCTTTTGACTAATAATTTTATAATCTTATAGAAGATTATTTATAGATATCATTAAATCAAACAATTATTTTCTCTAGATAACATAGTATAGCATCAAGATAACATTGAACCAAACGCCCCCTAACTTTGACTCTCAAATATAATTCTCTTAATAAATGATATCAAAATCATATGTTGACTGGGACTTGAATGAATCAAGTGATTTCTTTGAATTATACTCCCGAAGATCTCGCATCTTCTACTATGATTAAAAATCATTAAAGCAAGTGACTCTCAAGCTGTTACACTTGAGTACTCATTAGATATGAAAAATATATCTAATTTAGATCATGAATTTTTATGTGATAAAAACATCTGTTGAGATATAATTAAATTGTCACACATTTTTTATTTAATATAAGTTGTGATATTAATCTATACTTAGATCACTTTTGAGTTAATATTATATATATATTCATCAATTATAAGTTAAGGCCCCTACTTGTGCTCCACCTTCATTCCAACTAAAAAGCCTTTCTAAAAAATTAAACTCCCTCAAGGTAAGTCTTCTCTACTATATTATGTCAAATGAAATTTGCATATTTTCTAAAACTAAAAGGTCAATTTCATTAATTTGAAAATTTGAGAGACCATCTTGCAAATAACCCTAATTGTTTTTGGAGAATATTTAAGATTTTGTTTTGAGGACATTTAAGTTGCTTTCACTAAGTTTTAAGCTTAGGTCAATCTAACCACTAGACTTCCTAACATAAATCCTAATCACTAGTCACACATATTTTAATGAAAATAGTAAATAATTTGATTGTATAAATAACATTTTACTTATATTATAATGAAAAATGATCTAAGCTTAATTTGAATCAACTGATTCAATTATGGATTGAACTTAACTCAGTAAAATTATGCGCTATAAATATGACACATATTTTGATTTAATTATAAATTTAACTCGAGTTCAATTTAAATTAAATATCAATTCAAATATCAAGCGATCATTGAGCTTCAAGCCAAACTCTCACTTTAGATCAGGCATGCTTGGTTTTAATAAAGACTGCTAATTAATCAAAAAATCACAATAAGTTATTAAATTTGAGGATTAATTTTAAAATTTACAGTAGTTAATTGGTAGTCTATTTTTTATATTTTGTTTGAAAATAAACGTGGAGATCTTTTTTAGTCCATCATAGTTATCTGCCATGACATCTAACCTCATTATTATAGATGTTAACTATACAGAAATGTTACAGCTTATTATTATTATTATTATTATTATTATTATTATTAGATAAATTACAATTGGGTCAAGTTTCAAGCATATCCGAGGTTTATTCCTAACCTTAAATTCACAAAATATTATACATGATACTAAAAATAGAAGTAATTAGATGCACTTATATCTTCACTAATTTTTATTTTGGATAAATTGCATTGGGTCCTTGAGATTAGAAGAATATTATAAATTAATTTTAACCTTTAAAAAAATCTTATTTCTGATATTTGAAATTAAAAAATATTATTGTTTAATCCTAATTAAGATAAAGCCATTAATTTTTAGCTTTTTATCTTTTCTATTTTTGTAAATATTAATTTTTAGTTTTATATTTTTAAGGAGATATGAGAAATTAAATTTTAAATTTTTAAAAAAATTTATACTCTTATTTTAAAATTAAAAAATTTTAGAGAGATGCGAGTATAAAGAGGTATGATTGTATTTTAAATTATATAAATGGCTAGTATATAGTAGTAAAAAAATATTTTTTAGTAACAATAAAGATCCTAATATAGGGATGCTTGTATAATTTTAGCAGTTAAATTAAAATATAAAAATTTTAATTTTCACATCCCTTCGAATCTCTGAGTCCCAGATGTAATTTATGCTTTTTGATAATACCTATTGCTCATTTTTTAACTCAATCTTTTAACACTTTTGTTTTAGTCCTACATTAATTTGGGACGATGATATAACTTCTTTATCCTTTATAAAAAATATGCAGTTGGTCATTATTTTGTAATTTTTTATCAAATCAAAAAGTATCAAATCAAAAAATTGGAATAGTAACTTTAATTTGCATAATATGTTTACTTTTTTTATGTTAATGTTTTTAAATTATTTATTAATTTATATGATATTAGTTTTATAATTATACAATTATGTAAGATTAATTAAGATAATTGTAAGTTTATTCAAATACTATACATTTAAAAAATCAATTAAAAGAATTTCTAAAATTAAAATATTATTATAAAATGCTTGGTAACAAAAAATTTTTATTTTTAAAAAATAATTATATTTAATTATTTATTTTCACTATTATTCTAAAAAGTATTTTTATTATTATAATATTAATTTAATTAAATATTATTATTTTAAATATATATTTATTTATTTATATTATTTTATTATAAATTAAATTTAAAATCCAACTTTCAAAATAATAATATTTTTCTTTGAAAATTTAAAAATATGCTATCTTAAAATTTTGATTGAGATATTAAACTAATATATAATGTTTTATGAATATATTTATTTAATATCACATCTTATTATTTTATTTTAAATTTATTACTTTATAATGTATTTAATTTTTTAATAATATAGAATTATATTTGTTAACACGTGGTTCCTGCGCTGCATCATGGCCGAACACGTGGCGCCTGACAGGCCTGTACTTGATTGGTTATTTGCTGACTCAGCTTTAGGTCTTGCAGGACTCTTGACCCAAATCAAACATCGGGCACGAGGGTTCAGCCAACCGTCGCCCACGACGATCCAGGACTAATCCTCGTAACCTCGGGTCCGAGGGTACGAGGTAACGCCTGTCACGATCAACTTCACCTAACCCCGCCGATTCTCGTACAGACGTTCGTTCCTAGAAGAAGTACCAGCATTTAAAGATGTCACCTCCCCGTACGAATGGCAAATCTCTCCGGTGAAAGATAGACGGCGTTCGGAGATCGTCCATCACCTTTCCTCCGGAAAACCAAGGAACCTGGGTGAAGCTGCACCATCCCTGCCTACAAATATCGTTGAACAGCTCTCCAGAAAAAAGAGGAAGGAGAGACAAAGGACACAGACACAACAAGAACAAAAAAAAGAGAAAAGACAGACAGGAAAAGAGAGCTCTCTCTCTCTCTCTAGAACAGTTTTCATTGTATTAGGGGCCCAACTGAGGGGCTCCTTTCTTCTTCTTCTCCTTCTTCCTCCTCCCTTCTCAAAAAGAGCATTGTACAAGCCTTCGGGGCTATTCTTTCTTATTAGTGAATCCCTTTGCTGATCGACCGGTGGACGTAGGGGATTTCCTCCCTAAACCACCTTAAATCTCCGTGTGCTTTTCTGGTTGCTTTGGACTAATCTTTTCCTAGAGTCTTCATTAACAGGTTCACCACCCCTTTGCGCGCCGTCGTCTCCCGGAACTCTCTTTCTTTGGTGTTTCCTGGGACCCCCACATCCTACGTCAACATCTTCTGGTGCTTTCATTGAGACCAGAGAAGATGGTGGCTAGAACGCGCAAAACCAACTCTGCTGCCCGCAGTATACATATAGGAGAACCCTCTGTCCGGGCGCCAGACGACGGAGCCTCGACTTCCACTTCCCGATGACTCGCCGGATCCGCCTCCTCTTCCAGAGGCACCCGTGTTTCAGAGCTCCAAGGGATGCTCGCAAACCTCACTGACATGGTCACTGGCCTCACGGCGCAATAGGCCGTTATCCTCAGACAGACCCAGCCGGTCTGTGCGGTACTTCCTCCCCTGCCGGTAGCGGCGGTCCCTGTTCCTCGCCCACCGGTATCGGCGGTCCCTGCTGCCCCGCCTCCGGTTGCGGCGATTCCAGAGGTGATTCCACCACCTGCAGCGGCCCCGGCTCCGCCCCTTCCGATTCCCGCGGTGGTCGAAGTCCCTGCACCGGCGCCCCAAGCCGCACCACTCTCCATCCAATCCTCTGGTTCCTCCAGACCACCCATACGCCCTTTCCATTTCCAGGAGGTTCATCAAAACCCCCTTCCACCTTGACAACCCGCTTTTCTCCCACCTGCTTTTCCTCCATTTTTAGCCGAAAGAGACCCCCTCTTTCCTGGCGCTCAGGCTCCTCATCACGGACCTGATCCCTTCTTTGGGCCGATGGACGGAAACGCCCCTTTTTTCGAGGCCATCCGTTTGGCCCCCATCCCAGAAGACTTCCGACCACCCAGGTTAGAGGTTTACAGAGGCGCAACAGACCCCCGTGAGCATGTGCAGGGGTTTGAGGCCGCCGTCCGATATCGCCGGCCGGACGAAGCCACCAGGTGTCACCTCCTGGCCAACACACTGAAGGGGGCAGCATTCAGCTGGTTTATCAAGCTGCCCAGAGGTCACATCACCTCCTATGAGCATCTGAAGTGGGAGTTGATCGCCCGTTTCATAGGGCGGACCCGTATGGTCGTGTCCGACATGGTCCTCGCCAACATCAAGCAAGGCGAGATAGAGAACCTTCGAGACTACACCAATCGTTTCTTCGCCGCCGCAGCAGAAGCAGAAGATGTAGAGCCTGCGGTAGCCATGCATAACTTCCGGAGAGGGCTCAAGGTAGGGGACTTGTCCAAATCCCTACAGTTGGCCAAACCTCGGAGTTACCCAGAGCTGGTGGCCAGGGCCAGTCAGTTCATGCTCCTAGAGGATGCTGAATCCTCCCCCGCAGGCGTTTCTGGGGAAAGAAACAAGAGGAAACATCGGGGTGTCGAACCCCCGGTTACGAGGATGCAAGTGGCCAGACCCCGCGATCGACAGGGGGAGAGTTCCCGGCAAGATCAACCCCCGAAATTTCTTCTGTCTAGGCCACTCCCCGAGGTTTATGCGGTAGCCATCAAGCAGGGCTGGATAAGGCCCACCGGACCTAAACCAGCGACGCCACCTGGAGTGGATCCCAACGACTACTGCGAGTTCTACGGGAACTATGGGCACAGGCTTCACCGCTGTTGAGGCCTCAGAATCCTGCTCGAGAAACTGCTGAATCAGGGCAAGCTTGAGAAGTTCATGCAGATGGCTCCGACCTTCACTGCCGCCCAGAAAGGGAAAGCCCCCGAAACTGTTGAAACTCCAGCCAAGGCCCTACCACCCGCAGGCCCTAGACAGCAGGGGCGCCCTTACCCTCCAGCCACCAGAACTATCAATGCTATCTTCAGCATTGATCCAACCGCTCAGCGCCAAGAAGCAGAAGTTGGCGGCATCTCTGAGCACCATGCCTCATCCATCCCCCTTACGTTCTGCAGTAAAGATCTCCCCCAGCAGGGCAACTTCCATAACGATCCGATCGTGGTCGGTGCCCGCATCGCTGATTTCGATGTCCGGCGGGTACTCCTCGACTCTGGGAGCGCCGTCGACATCCTGTTTGAGTCCGCCTTCCTCCAGATGGGACTCAAAGAGGCTAACCTCCTCCACGCTGGGACTACCTTACTCGGTTTCTCCAGTGAAAAGGTCCAACCCCTGGGATTCATTACTCTTCCCATCTCCTTCGGTGATGACAACGGCCACGCTATGAGCATGGTCAACTTTGCAGTCATCAGAGCTAAATCGGGCTACAACGCCATCCTGGGGAGGACAACTCTAAACTCCTTCGGGATGGTGATTTCCACGCCTCACCTGTGCGCGAAGTTTCCGACCTCTAGCGGCATTGTTACCATCCGAGGAGACGCAATACAGGCTACCCGCTGCTTTTAGATAGCGGCGCAGCTTGTAGTCGATCAAATGGATCCCAGGGAAACCCAACCGATCACACCGCAGGAGGGGGTCATCAGCGTAGCCTTAGGAGGTGAAGGCTCTTCCAAAATTATAAATATTTCATCTTTTTTGAATGAGAAGCAGCAGGCAGAAGTTACTGCCTTGCTTTCGGACTATATCGATGTCTTTGCGTGGTCTCCTAAAGATGTTACAGGCATGGACAGGGCTGTTTGTGAACACCACTTGAATGTGTCTCAAACCGCCGCCCCCGTTGCACAAAAGAAGAGAGTAATGGCCGGGGAAAAATAGGATGTCATTAAAGAGGAACTCACAAAGCTGCTGGGAGCTGGTTACATCAGGAAAGTACAATACCCCCGATGGTTAACCAACATGGTAATGGTAAGAAAGACCAGTGGGAAGTGGAGAATGTGCGCAGACTTCAGGTCACTAAACCAGGCCTGCCCTAAAGACACTTACCCTCTTTCCCGTATCGACGCGATGGTAGACCGAACCGTCGGATACGAGGTTATGAGTTTTCTGGATGCCTTCTCTGGGTATCACCAAATCTGGATGGCCAAGGAGGATGAAGAGAAAATAGCTTTTATCACTGACTATGGTACCTACTGCTACAGGGTCATGCCCTTCGGTCTCAAAAATGCCGATGCCACCTATCAGCGTATGATTGACAGGGTCTTTAAGAATCAAAGGGGAAGGAATCTCGAAGCCTATGTAGACGACGTCCTGGTCAAAAGCAAGACTTTAACAGAACACCTCGGTGATCTCAGGGAAATGCTCGACACTCTCCGGAGGTACAACCTCAAGCTCAACCCTGCTAAATGTACCTTCGGCGCGGCTTCAGGAAAATTTTTAGGATACTTGGTCTCCGTCAGAGGGATAGAGGCCAATCCCGATAAAATATCGGCCATTCTGAGCATGCCCTCCCCAAAAATGGCGAAAGAGGTCCAGAAGCTAGCAGGGCGGATCAACAGCTTGGGCAGGTTTATCTCAAAAGCCGGTGATCGCTGTTCCCCTTTCTTCCGATGTCTGCGCAACAGTAAGAAAGGACCCTGGGACAGCGGGTGTGAAGCCGCCTTCACCAAACTGAAGAAATATCTGACCTCGGCCCCAATATTAGTGGCGCCAAAGGAGGGAACGGTCCTATCTCTTTATCTAGGAGTGTCCAACACTCAGTCTCAGCGGTACTCCTAGACAGCGAGAAGGGGGTTCAACATCCTATCTTTTATACCAGTCACATACTCCTGGACACCGAAAGTCAGTACCCCACTCTGGAAAAGCTCGCTCTGGCCCTTCTATTAACAGCCAGGAAGCTACGACCTTACTTTCAATCCCATACTATTCAGGTCGTCACGGATCAACCACTCCTAAAGATATTACATACTCCCGAGGTTTCAGGAAGATTACTCAAGTGGTCTATCGAATTGGGAGAGTATGACATCAGGTTTGTTCCGCAAATAGCTATCAAGGCTCAAGCCCTGGCCGATTTTGTCGCTGAGTTTTCCACGACAGAGCCGCCGCCCACCGAAACCTCGGCAGACCTCTGGTCGCTTCATGTCGACGGTGCGTCAGGATCGCAATCTCAGGGGGCTGGGATCCTCCTAACCAGCCCAATGGGGGCTGTACTTCATCAGGCTGTGACGCTCCGGTTCAAAGCGACCAACAACCAAGCAGAGTATGAAGCCCTCATAGCAGGATTGAACTTCGCGCTTAGCATGGCCGTGAAGCGCATACAGGTGTTCAGTTATTCCCTGCTGGTCGTCAATCAGGTGAACCAGACGTTTGAGATGAAAGACGAGATTCTGAAGAAATATCTGCAGCTGGCCAGGTCTTTAATCTCTTTGTTCGAGAATTTCTCCCTGACGCATATACCCCGTGAAGAGAACCAGGTGGCAGACCGGCTCGCAAAAGAGGGGCTCCCCGACCTACACCGGACTCAGGTATTCGAAAGGCCTAGTTTCGAATGCACCGAAGTCTCTTCTGAGAAGCAACCGCCCTGCTGGATGGACGAGATCCTTAATTACTTGAAGAGTGGGACTCAACCTGATAACAGACGAGAGGCGCAGAAGCTGAAGCTTGCTTGTGCCAAGTACGCCCTCATCGACGGAGAGCTCTATAGGAGATCCTATGCTAAACCCCTCACCAAATGTCTGAGACCAGACGAGGCTTTAAAAGTGATGGAAGCAGTACATTGAGGAGAATGTGGAACACATGTACGAGGTAGGAGCCTCGTCATGCGAATCCTACGCCAAGGTTTCTTCTGGCCCAACATCCACAAAGACGCTCAGGTATTTATAGAGAAGTGTCCTCAGTGTCAGTACTACGCTGACATGCAAAGGCAGCCCGCGGGATATCTCAAACCCATCAACTCATCATGGCCCTTCGCCATTTGGGGGCTAGATTTTCTAGGCCCAATGCCCACGGCCATGAAAGGCTACAAGTGGATACTAGTTGCGGTCGATTACTTTACAAAGTGGATTGAGGCCAAGCCACTTACTCAACCCACTGCCCAAAACGTCGAGAACTTCCTTTGGGCCAACATTGTTTGCAGGTATGGCATACCAATGGTAATTATCACAGATAATGACACTCCATTCGCCAATCAGAGAATCCATGATTTCTGTGGAGAGCACCTGATCAACCTCAAGTATGCTTCTGTTTGGCACCCTCACACCAACGGCCAGACGGAAGCTGCCAACAAGAACATCTTGAACATTCTGAAGAAACGCCTAGACGGCGCGAAAGCCCGCTGGCCGGAAGAGTTACCAGGAGCTCTTTGGGCTTACAACACAGCTCCTTCCGAGGTCACCCAAGAGTCTCCCTTCTCCCTCTCGTTTGGGATGGACGCTGTTATGCCAGTTGAGCTGGAACACCTCTCTCCCAGAATAGAAGCTGCAGCTAACTTTGAGCCCGAGACTTTGCAAACATGGGCAGACGAGAACGATGATTCACGAAGAGTTGACCTGGATCTCCTGGAACAAAAAAGAGAGCTAGCCGCATTGAAACGCCTTGAGCATAAGCGTCGGGTAGAATGATATTACAACCGAAAGGTCAGCCGCAGAACTCTCAATCAGGGTGACTTAGTTCTCAAGCGGCGATTACTCGCCGGCAGCAATTTAGGGGTTCCCAAGCTTGAGCCAAATTGGGAAGGCCCTTACATCGTGCGCGAGATTGCTGGGCCGAATGCTTACTACCTTACGACAGCGGAAGGTACTCAGATCCCCAGAAGTTGGAGTGGGGATGACCTGAAGAAGTTTTTCGCATAAATCTCTCGCTCCAGTCCATCTTGGTATTCTTCATTTGTACATATTCATTTAAAAGATTCATTTGTAGAGGATTCAAACGCCAAATCCTGGCTTTATTCCCGACCTGGATTTCTTTATATTTTGGAAGGCTTCATACTTCCAACATGCTCATGGCAAGTGGTCCTTATATACGGAAACACATATATATATATATTTCGACTATAACGACACTCAGGTATGATCTCAGAACTCAAATCTCAAATCATCGTGCCCGAGGTTCCGGACCTCATACACGATGATACTCGCTAACCTTCACTAATACGGTGATCATCAAGCCTAGTAACGCCTGGCAGGCGGGGTTTTCTACAAACATCTGGGACCCTTCCATAAGCCCATCCGGCCAGCGGAAGGTCTGAAGGCCTGCTCGTAACCTTAGGGCTGTCTCTGTTATCGAGCAAGATACAGGTCCCCCCTAAGCAGGGTGCCTTCGCTTCCCACTAGGATAACTGTCATTCCAAGAGGGTCAGCCCTTGCCTTAAGTACAAACATCGTACACGACATTTCAGACGAACAAGTCCTTTTGGCATTGGGTCAGATAACTCCCCCAGGCAGGATCTCCACTATTATCAATACTTCTTTCCTGTGCAGGTTTACAAAGGAACATCTATAACTCTAATGAAGGGGATCCCCGAGGTTAACCCTTGCCACAAGTACAAACATCGTGCACGATGTGTTAGACTCTCAAAGTCCCTGTGACATTGGGTCGAAGGCACCTTTTGGGCAGGATTCACCCTAACTATCACAATATTCCTCTTCCTCTACGGATTTCGGGAAGTTCCAAACTTAAAGCCAACTACTATGCGGCTCAAAAGCTTCTTATTATCATAATCAGGAGGCTTTTCTTTCTTTACAAGATGTTCCAAATTTGAGCCTGTCTATTACAAGATTCAGAAAATCTATTATAAGTTTCTCAGAATCAATCTGGATATCTCAAATCTTGTAAAAAGGTACATATATATGCACAGCAAAATAAACAGGTATGTGACAAACAAACTTCCTTTTTATTCATTTCTCAAAATTTACAAAAGGGATTACATCGATTTATAAGGAAATAGATCAACCTTCGCTGACTCCATCCAAGAGGTCAAAAAACTGTTGGATGGTATCGTCGGCCAAATCGAAACCTTCCTCCTTATAAATTGGATCCGCGGCCATGCAAGGAAAAGGATCCACTTCTCCAAGATCGGCAGGAGTAACCTTGCCTTCTTGGATCAAAGTGGAGGCCAATCCTTCCCAGGCCCGCCTGATCCCGTCTAACCGCTCCTTCCTGCAAGGTAGGCTTGTTTTATAGGCTTGAACAGCCGCCGCTGAGCTACTAGCAACTGCAGCCTCCCTGTCTCCATCGGCTTTGCTCAGCTTCTCCCGCAAAGCCTTATTGTCCGCCTTCAGCACGCCCATCGCAGACTTATACACTCTGAATTCCTCCTGGAGGGCAGTATGTTGAGAGGATTCCGTCACCAGCTGGACCTTCAGGGTTTCAATCTCTGCTTCCTGATGGTGCAGCTGGCCGGTCTGATCTATCATCTGCTCCTCCACCCTCAGAGCCCTGTTCAATGCCAAGGGCAAACGGGCAAGTACCTACAAAAGAGGCAGGATCAGCATCTACGAAAGATAGCCAGAAAGATTAGAGTGAATCCTTACTGTCGCCACCCTGTTGGTCATCTGGGCGAAGAGGTCTGCAGTGGAGGTCCTCTCAACTGTCTCCTCCATCCCCCTGGTCACCAATCCTCCCACCAAGATCAGGCCAAGGTCTCCTCGAATAGGATTGAACAGGTTCGAGGACTGCTCGGAGGTGAGGGTCATTCTTCTTTCCGTTTCTGTCGCACTCACAACAAACCTTGACCCTTCGCCTGCAAATTTCCCAGTGAAATTAAGACAGAACGGGGGCTCCACACTCTTCTCCCACTCTCGCCCTTCATCAGTTTCCCCCTCCTTAATACTCTTCCCCTTTTTCAGAGGGGGCTCCAGACTGTTTTCTTTGGAGGGACCCCTTTTCCTTCCAGAGGTTTCAAGGGAGATCAGAGCCTAGGAAGGAGCGATCGCCACTTCCCCTTCTGGACGGGGCACCTCCATTTCCTTTCCTGGGCCACTCTCGGCCACCCCTTCTTTACCCCCCTTTCCTCCTATGGTAATCCCCGTGGCACCTTTGGGGATTCCCTTAGGCCTAGCCAGTGATGCAGGCTCCTTCCCTTTACCTGCTTCTTCTATCGCCTCGGCCAGAGTTTTCTTGTCATCTCCAGAGTCGTCCGGCGAGGACACCACTTCAATAGATACCCCGCCGCAGACAGGCTCTGGAACCTCCCCTTCTTCCTCCCCTGCCTCCTCAACGATCTGCTTACTGAGTTGAGCAGCAGGGGGCTGCCCCCTCCTGGCCCTCTTCATTAGCACTGTTCCAGGAGGGGGAGCAACCTCCTTGAAGATGATATACCCCTGTGACTTAGCATACAGGGATACATCATTCTTCACTAATCTTAGGAAGTCTTTCAGGGGCCAGCTCTTCCCCTTCAATGCTTCCAGATTCCTCTGAATGGCACCCCCAGCCAGCCATTGAGGGTCACCGATGAACTCAGTAGGGCAAACTCCTGGCGTCAGGGGGATCCCTAGATCTCCGCCTACGAAGAAATAAAAATCCGTCCAGTCGGAATGAGAACTGCTAGCCCCCGAGAACATCGCTTTCCTCGACCTTGACCGCAAGGCCAAACACCCCCCATACCCTGGCACTGCCATCCAGCTGAACAAACTCCTGAACAACGTCAAACTCTATGCTATCCCCCTGGCTTGCAGAAGTTTCAGGAAAGAATACATGTAGGCAATGGTGTTGGGGGAAAGCTGCGCCGGTACCAGTCGAAAAGAGTTCAGAACTTCTTTAAACTCCGGTTGCGGCGGCTTCATCAGGCCGTACTCCACTTGGGCCCTGTACACACACACCGCCCCCTCAGGGGGACTGTTTGGCCGGAGGTCGGCGGTGGGCGGGATAACCATCAAGAGGGGATTCCCCCTGAATCCTTTGGTCGTGTTGAGCACCTCATGTTCCATCATGAGGGACTCCTGGTAGCTGTTGTCTTTCTGAAACTGCTCGGCCAGGTCAGCCCACTCAATTTCCCTTCCTCCCATTTGTTCGTTTCTCCCTTTCCAGCGGGTGGAGCAGGTACTCTTTTTTCTTCTCTCTCGGAGACTTAGGGTTTTTGGAAGGAAGAAGAAGCACCCGCTCAGGTAGCCGTTTATACGGGACGAATGCGACCTTTTACCTTCCAACCGTCTGATCTTCTGGGTTAGCGTGCGAGCATCATCAGACCACCCGTTCCTTCTGACAATCCCAGGAATCGAAGCGGCGCACAGTTTACGAGGCGTCACTCCTCTTCATCCCGCCATTTTACCGTCCACGATATTCATATATCGGGCACGAGGGTTCGAGGGATGTCTATTCTTTTCCTTGTGTTCGATATTCATATATCGTGCACGATGGTTCGAGGAATGACTTCTCTTCCTTATGTTTGATATCCGCATATCATGCACGAGGGTTCAGAGATAGCTATTCTGCCTCTTTTACTTAGAATTTTTATTTGCTCTTTTTGAGTTCTTTACCTTTTACTTATGGATTCATGTATTTCCTTCTAGAGCTTCGTGATTCAAAACATGAAAAGGAGACAGAAGAACTCATCCACAAAACAAATTCTTGAAAATGAAAATATACGTTTTCATTAAATGATAGAATTTGATATAATTTCTCTCTTTGTCCTCACATGTTCCTCTCATGAGTACAGGAAAAACAAAGAAAGACACAAGGCTTCAGAACTTAAACACCTGGTCTGACGAATTCAGACCTCTTAACCAGGGCTCCTCCTCTTCAAGGTCTCCTCCCCTCTGGGTTCTTTCTGCAGGTTATCCATCCGAAAAATGGGTCCTTCAAATACCTCAGAAGAAGAATTATCTCCTAGCAGGCTAAGGAGCTGGTTGAGGAGGAAGACCCATCACCGGCCTAGCCATCTGGCTTCCAGAGGAGTCACAGGACCTTCTCCCGAGTTCCCGTGCAGAGAAGGCCAACCTCCCCAACCCGCGTAGGACCTTGGGGAAGGAGTCTCATCTGGGCGACAACTCTCGGCGTCGAAGAACCTGTCTGGCCCCTTAGGACCACAGAAGGAAAGCACCGCCGGGTCCCTGATATTCTTCTGGTTCAAGGTACCTACATCAACCAATGTCTGCAGAAAAGCATCAAAGGCAGCCTGATGCTGCGTATGGCGACCCACCGGCGAGGCGCTGAGAATCTTCACCGCCCTCTTCACCGCCTCTTCCAGATCCTCCATACGTCGCCCTCGCCATCCAGAGCTGTTCTCCACCAAGGCCCGTAGAGAGCGGACTTCGGATTTCAGCAGCTCCTCCCGGCTACAAGTTTCGGAGGCCGCCCCTTTCGCCCCTGACAAGGCCTCCCTGGCCTTAGTCACTTCCTCTCTTAACCTCCTCCTCTCCTCCCTCAAAGCCTCCCTATCATCGTCCAAATCTTTTATTCTTTTTTGGAGGTCTTTGACATGGGCAGAGTGGGCCTGGTTCACACCCGCCAGATTGCGGTTGAACTCTCCCCTCGCAATCTCACTTTTATTAGCCCACTCCACATTAAGCTGGGCTAGGGAAGCTAACCTATCCTCTATCTGAAACATCTTCCCTAACTGCCCCCTCTGATCGGCCAGAGAGCGCTCTGTAGCTTGAGACAAAGCGCTCTCCAATTCCCTCACCTCTCGGAGGCAGCGGGCTTCCACGTCCTCCTTGCCCTTCAGAGATCTCAGCACCCCCAGGACTTCGGAGGTGTTCTCCAAGATTTTCTCCTCCGCCCGCCTTATCTCACTTAGCCTGTCTCCCAGCGTGCTCCAGACCCCCTCGGTGCCGAGAGGGGCGCTGGAGACAGCCAGGAGGGCCTCTCCTCTTTCCTTCATCACCTTCTCCACCTCCGATCCTCCAGTACCAGAGGCAGCGAGGAGGGACTCGCCCCTCGCTGAAACCAACCTTTTTCCCAATAGCCCCCTTGACTTTTCGGAAACCATGGCAACATCAGAAGCAGGAAACGAGGTTCTTAGGGGAGTAGGCCCACCAACAACCAGGGATGGCTTCCCTTTATCTTCACCAGAACCACCTCCCTTAACTCTTTAACTTTCGGAGGTGGCTTGACTGGAGAATCAGAAACCACCACTACTTCTGCGGCTTCAGTACCCGACGGATCCTGAAGAAGTTGCAACGTCTGCGCCAGGGCTACGACAACCCTAGCCGTAGGAGCTTCCGCCTCCAAGGGTACACCTGCTTCCGGCATCTTCTTCCCCAGAGGAGCGTCTACCAGAGGCGCTCCGGCTCTTTTCTTAGAGAAGCCGGACACAATCTTCCATTTCCTCTCCGCCATCTTCGTGAGAAGCTCTCACACAATTACAGAGTTCAAAAGCAGAAAAAGGAGGGATAGAATGCGAAGCGGCAGCCTCCGCCCCCATCTTATCCTTGCAGACCTCGGGCAGCGCATCCACCTTCGCGACGGTTCACATTCCAGGACCCATATTAATATTCGCACCCTGACAATGCGGGGGGCTGATGTTAACACGTGGTTCCTGCGCTGCATCCTGGCCGAACATGTGGCGCCTGACAAGCCTGTACTTGATTGGTTATTTGCTGACTCAGCTTCAGGTCTTGCAGGACTCTTGACCCAGGTCAAACATCGGGCACGAGGGTTCAGCCAACCGTCGCCCACGACGATCCAGGACTAATCCTCGTAACCTCGGATCCGAGGGTACGAGGTAACGCCTGTCACGATCAACTTCACCTAACCCCGCCGATTCCCATACAGACGTACGTTCCTAGAAGAAGTACCAGCATTTAAAGATGTCACCTCCCTGTACGAATGGCAAATCTCTCCGGTGACAGATAGATGGCGTTCGGAGATCGTCCATCACCTTTCCTCCAGAAAACCAGGGAACCTGGGTGAAGCTGCACCATCCCTGCCTACAAATATCGTTGAACAGCTCTCCAGAAAAAAGAGGAAGGAGAGACAAAGGACACAGACACAACAAGAACAAAAAAAAAAGAGAAAAGACAGACAGGAAAAGAGAGCTCTCTCTCTCTCTCCAGAACAGTTTTCATTGTATTAGGGTCCCAACTGAGGGGCTCCTTTCTTCTTCTTCTCCTTCTTCTCCTTCTTCCTCCTCCCTTCTCAAAAAGAGCATTGTACAAGCCTTCGGGGCTATTCTTTTCCTATTAGTGAATCCCTTTGCTGATCAACCGGTGAACGTAGGGGATTTTCTCCCTGAACCACCTTAAATCTCCGTGTGCTTTTCTGGTTGCTTTGGACTAATCTTCTCCTAGAGTCTTCATTAACAGGTTCACCACCCCTTTGCACGCCGCCGTCTCCCGAAACTCTCTTTCTTTAGTGTTTCCTGGGACCCCCACATCCTACGTCAACAATATTAATACATTTTATGACATTGTTGTTTAAAATCATGAGTCCACAGGCAAGAGCGTAGAGTAAATTGCTGAAAGGTTCCTAACGTATTAGTATTCTTGTATATTAGTCCAAATAATTTGAATTATTATATATGGATCCTTTATTTTCAATTTCCACAACTTGATCCATTATTTCTTACATTAAATTTTCTTAGATTTCTTGTTTTTCCTCATATATGTGCTCATTGATAATGTGTTGGATATTTCAATAACCTTACCGAAATATATAATATTTTCTATCATCAATTAAAATTTTTTAATAAAATTGGGCAAGACATGCATGCTACTAAAGCGCAAACTGATGAAGCGACAGCAAAACTTAAAATTCTGAGATTTATGTGCCATGATTAAAATTCAATTGGTGCTGAATGCTGGCCTGCAAAGAAGAAACATACAAATAAAATAAATATTGCAGAAATGAGACTGTTAAGATGGATGTGTGGATATACACGAAAGGATAGAATGAGAAATGAGTATATCCGAAAGAAAGTTGGTGTTGCACCAATTGAGGATAAACTTAGAGAAAGTCGGCTTCGATGGTTTGGACATCTAAATCGTAGGCCAATTGAAGCTCCAGTTAGAAAAATTGAGTTATTGAATTTTGCCCATGTACAAAGAGGAAGAGGGAGACCAAAGAAGACATGGCAAGAAACTATAAGGAGTGATCTTAATTACTTAAACTTAGATAAGAATTTGGTAACTGATAGAGCGCAATGGAAACAAATGATTCATGTAGCCGACCCCACCTAGTGGGATTAAGGCTTGGTTGTTGTTGTTGTTGTTGTTGTTGTAACCTTAATACCCTTATAACTAAGTATTCTTAAATAGAATTATATGTACAATATGATTTTATTTTTAATTTAAAAATATTATATTTATTATAAAACAAATGCTAAAAGCATTGTGCATTTTTTTTTGCTACATTTTCTATGTGTTACACATCATATATTAGTGGATGTCTTTGATCATTATAGGTTACAATGCAGTTGTGCAGTCTCATTAATTTTCTTTGTATTAAAGTTATATTCTATTCATCTAACTGATAATTTGGATTATGATGGATATAAATGTATCAGCTTTTCTTTTGATTAAAATTATAAAACTTGAATCAGACTGCCCAATCCGATTGATTCAATTGTGAATTGGCACCTTAGATCAATTTAATGTGAACATCGAATTACATAACATAAATAATTAAAATATTTCAATAATGTTTACCATTTAATAATGATAATAAATTAATAAAATGAATAATTTTTATTATTTTGAATTTTTGTTACTATTTTTTGTAGATATTTTATTTCTCTTGAATTTCTTTTTAAAAAATAGTATTTCATCAAATTACCAGTCCGATCGATTAGATTATGAATCGAATACTAGGTCTATACTTGCTCTGATCCAATTTTTACAACATTAGTTTGGATTTCATTAATATCTTATTTCTACCTTCCAGATAGTGTTTACTTTAAAAAAATTGTTTATCATATTATTATTCATAGTGCTATGAAGCATTTAATGCTTGTTAGAATTATAATACTTATTTTCATTTATTTGTATTTGATATTTTAATTATTTATTTTTTTATGTTATTTCGTTCTTGATATGTGTACCTATAGAATGAATATTGGCTTGTCATATAACTATTAGTTTATTTGTTTTTTTTGTTTGTTTGTAGAGTTATATTTAATTTGATAAGAGATAATTTTTAAAGTAATGTTTATTTTAATATTTGCAAAGTATTTGAAATAAAAATAATTCTATTTTATAATATATATATATAATGTGAAATAAAATTAGTAATTTATTTTAAAATTAATATATAAAGTGACATAAATTAATTTTAATATTAGAATTTATTTAGAATTTATAATAATGATCAGGTTCAAAATTTTGTTTAGACATAATAAAAAAAATTAAATTTTAACTCTAATTTTTATCCTTCAATTTTGATTTAGGTCCTTAATTTATAAATATAAAACGGCTAATAGGCATAAGTAAAGACTTTTTAAAATATAAATTTAAACAAACTATATTAAAAATCAAAATAAAACATGCAAGTTGATTAAACTTGAATAAATATTAAAATAATAAAAAACTTTTGTTTAGTTGGGGCCTGAATTAAAGGCTCCAGTCTCATTTTATTTTATTTTTCGCTAATATTATATATTTATTTTGCATTTTTTATAATTTAAATATTACAAGTTAATTTTATTACACAATGTATAAATTTTAATTTTAAAATTAATTTTATTTAACATTCAATACATATTTTAATAAAAAATAATTTTATTTAATATTTAATATAATAGTTAATAATAAAATAATTTTATTTTATATTATAATATTAAATATTATGTTAAAAATAATTATTTTTTCTTTCATTAAAAAATTAAACTATTTAAAATATACAAAATTTAATATTCATGCAAAATCCTTAAAATCTGATGCGAAAAAATATTAGTCTAAATTATTATCGATATAAAAAAAAGATTGATATATTATTTTTTATTAGAGTAAGATGTACTTTTATTTTATTAAATTAGTTAAAATTTTTATGTTGATAATGTTTATTTTAGTGTCATGTATTTAGTTTATGTTTTTGGATTTAGATTGAATAATTTATATTCAATTAAATAAAATCTAAATTAAGCAAATTGAGTTGGAATTGATTCAGTTGGGCCCAATCATTTTGAGTTAGGTTCAATTGGCAACTAGTTGGGCTTGGATTAAAATAAAATAGCTAATTGATGAAGAATCAAAATAGGAGGGACTCAATTATAAATGCTCTATTAAAATGAGGCCTAATCCCCAGAGAATCGGGCCTCTTTCTCCGGGAACCTGCCGAAGTCCGAACCAGCAGCGGCGGTCGAGCGACGGGGGTTCCGCTCTGCGCTACTCTTCTTCCTCTATGAAGCTCTCAGAAGCGGACGTTGATGGTTGGAGTTGATGAGTTGATTCCACTGCAAAGTTGAGAACAGTGAGTTCTTTCATTTTCTTAGTGATATTCACCCCCGCACCCCCCCAATATTTCAATCTGCCCAATCTGGTCGAATTGATTTTTAGTTGCTGTCCTCTTTTAAAATCGAACCTGGGAATATAGGGCCCGTTTGATTTCGTTTTTGTTTCCGCCGTGCCCGTTATCTTGTCCGGGCATTTTCCAAGCCGATTCCAATGGCGCCCAAGGCGAAGGCCAAACCCTTGCCGCCAGTCGCCGCCGCCGCGCAGCTGACGCCTCCGCTGGAGGATCTCTTCTCCTCCCTCCACCGCCATGCCCAGAACTTTGAATATGAACAGGCCTTCAAGGTAGCAGATCAAGGTGACTCTCCTTTTCCTTTATCGTTCTAATTTTGTTGCTTGTTTTTCTATCTTATTTTGATTTCCTTGTTCCTCACAGTTCTTAAGATCGCCCCTGGAGACGAGGATGCCATGAGGTGCAAGATCGTGGCTTTGATAAAGTCCGATGCGATTGATAAAGCCCTTTCCGCGATGCAGGCATCCGAAGGCAGATCTATTGATCTGAGATTCTTTAAGGTATGCCATATTTAGAGACCGTTGACTGATTTTTTTTTTTGAAAGGTGGCCTAGGTCTTTAGTATTAAACTAAACAAAATACAAAAAATATATCAATGAACAATCCCTCTGAGAATGTTGCAAAAATCAATAAAGAGATACTTCCCTGTCCCAATAAAAATTACTTAGTATAGCTTGGTGAGTCAAAAGTCAGCTGCACCTTTTAAATTTTGCTGTATATGTTCCAATTTACAGTCATAAAATGAAACAAAAAATCTATTATATGTTGAATCACAAGATCTCTTTTGAGTGCTAGTGCTCCATCTCTTGTTAGTCTGCATTGAGATTGAGTGTCCTTGCTACTGTAGCCAGTTTTGGATGAGCTGTAGCATGCCCGAAGAGTCACCTTTTAATCACAAACTTATTGCTCTTGGTGCTTCACTTGCCACAACCTTCAATCTTTTCAGTGTAGTCTACTTTTCAATAGTGAGAATAACACTTATAAGGACTTCCTTGCTGTTGTATATGATGAGTGTCGCTGGATGGTCTCTGATGATTAAACTAACTCCCACTTTGCCACCACTTTATATAGATCTATCAAAGTTAACTTTGAGTCATTCGAGGGGAAGACCCATATGGCAACATACGTGATACATGGCCCCATTGGGGCAAATGAGTTCCAGCTACTCCCAATATGGCTCAAGTTGTTAACAATGATGCTTAGCCCATCATAGCAATAGCTTTGGCTGAGGGTATTGATCTTCTATATGTTTTAGCATTTCAAGATTGCTAATGATAATAGGGGGCCATTGCTTCAGGCTAAAACCGCATATCCCTTTTATTACTCTTACTTATTTTCGCCATCGCCTCAAGTTTTACTTGTAGAAAATGGTTAGTGGAAATAAAGCATAACTCTATTGGAGGATGGTCTGCACTTCTTGTAGCTCCACCCTAAACATTTGACTAATCTTGTCCATGTCCCACTTCAAACTGCTAGGTATATTGGTCACAGTAAAGGGAAATTGTGACGACCTTAATCATTCGTTATGCACACTTTTTTTTTTCAATTTTCATGTACATTGAAAAAGTGCATGATATTTTTACTATATCTTGATATAACACTTCATCAATGTACACTGATTATATTACTTTGTAAACAAAAGCAAGATCTTGAAATTAAATCATCTAAGTCGATCTTTCAGTTTTGTGCTTGTATAAAACCTATAACAATATTGTCGAAAATGATGTCAGTCTACCAATATACTCAGTAGAAGATATCACTAGTTATGAGTTACATAAAGTATTTAAACTCTTTCAAATTATAACTTTATTTCTTGGGATGTAATAGCACTGTTATATGCATCACACAAGCAACATGTATAAATTTGTTACATGTGAACGAACATCATAATAGCAATAATCATAATAATTATATTTACTTGCAATACATAGGTAGAAAGAAACATTGCCAGAGCAGTTCATGATAAGACTGTAAACTGAGCACCATGAAAAAGAATAATTAAACACATATCCCATCACACTACTTAAACAAAGTTTTTAGCTTAATTTTTTTTATTTAATTTTATTTTACTCTTTGAGCTCTGATTTCTCATAGTATATCTCAATTGTCTTTTCATTCTATTAGAGGCTAATATCCTCTTTGAGCAGCTACCGTAGGTATACCTAACGGACATCATCGAGCTAAAATCAAGCAAGGATTACTAGTGAACACATATCCACAACAGACGTATATTTGCTTTGGGGATTGTTATCTTTCATAACAGTTAGAAATTGTTAATAGACGTCATCAGACCAAAATCAATTTTGTTGGAGCTAAAGCTTGTGTGTAATCCCAAGATATCCTTTTTTACATATTCCTCCTTGGTGGCATAAACTCCTACTAGGCATTTACCTCATTGAAGTGGCCTCCACCAAAATAATCAGGTTTTGTTGAAGCTTAAGCTGGATAGTCACCTTACTTTTGTTCCAAAAAAGAATGCCTTTGAAGTTACCTTGTGATTGAACAATATCAAAGTTCCACCTTCGCCTAAGTAGTTTATCAATAATATGCCTATCTACATTGGATTGTCTAATCACCAACACAAGGTTTATATGTTCTTTATTAATATTTGAGAAATAATTTTTGGACCTTTTTTTGCTGGCCTCTCGGCAAGTCCAAACATATTGAGGAAATAGTTCACTGTTGTCTCTTCTTCTTTTGTGAGAAGATATGTCTATGATTAGTTTCAATTAATAAGGAGCCATGATGTTTAGTTGGTTGCTTTGTTTTGCTTCTCTCCTTTTTCCTGGGGCTGTTTGTGCCCTTAGATGATTCTCCACAATGGTGATCATCACAACCCACATCTAAGCCATTCGAAGTCACTGCCTCATTGATTTTTGTCCTTGTTTCCACTGAAATTTGCAGCGATTCCGGCCCCTTCTTAGCTTCAAACACCATCTTGTCACCCTCATTGGAATGTTTAGATACCTCCCTCTTGTTGTCCGAGGCAAAGAATGTGCTGAATTGGTTGTATGTGACTCCATTTCCTTCCTATTGTAGGCTGGAGGTAGATTTGGTAGTTGCAGTTTTTTGCTTGATTTTTGTTGTGACAACTTGTTCTAAATGCTTCAGCTGCCATTTAGAGACAACAAATTCACAGTGCCCATATCGAGTTCAGAATGTTGTCTTACGAACATTTCAATCTTTGATTCGAAGTTGATGATATCTTGATCGTAGATTAATTTTTGAAAATACTTGGGCTCCTTGTGGCTGGTCAGAAAGGTCACCAATTCTTGATAACGAATATTTGCTTTTGATAGTTACCTATTAAATTGGCAGCAGTGACACCATGCTTACATATTTGAAATCATATTTGTGACGATCATAGCTGAATAGAGCGAGAAGTGATGGCCAGGTAATGTTTTAAGAGAAAGGAATCACTAAAGAAAAGTACAGCTTCTGACAGGCTTCTAAGTCGATAAATAATTGTGAGAGGGGAACATGAATGAATTGTCCTACATCGAGAAAGAGGGAGATCTTGAGCTGTATAAGTAGATAACATAATTTCAAATGGTAGAGATTTTTTGGGAAAAATCGTGAGGCTAATGATAAGAAATTTTATAATTAAGTGTGCTTGGACTGGAGTAGTACTGGGATGGGTGTCCTCCTAGGACGTGCTTAAGCCACACAGTTTCCTAAAGCCAAAGCGAACAATACCTTTACATTTGGATCATGGGATGTTATAATATGCTATCAGAGTTGACCTTCCATAGTACAATGTTGTTTGAGGACGAATTATGCGGAAGTTGGTGGGCTTGTGATGCCCACGGTCGAAGAGGGTGGTGAGTGATCGCCGGGTGATATCCTAAGAAAAAAGGAATCATTGAGGTAAAGTGCGGCTTCTAAGCCGATAAATAGTGGTGAAAGAAGCACAAGAATGAATTGTCCCACATCGAAAAGTGGGAGCTCTTGAGTTGTATAAGTAGATAACGTGATTTTAAATGGTAGAGGTGCCTTTTGGGGGAAAATCATGAGGCTAATGATGGAAAACTCCGTAGTTAAGTGTGCTTGGGCTGGATTAGTACTAGGATGGGTGATTTTTCGGTAAGTACTCAAGTCACGCAGTTCTCTAAGAGCAAAAAGAACATTACCTTTACATTTGGATCACAAGGTATTGCAATATTTGAATATGATTTCAACATCATAACTCATGCGAAAATTATATTTTACTAGTATTCGAATGTCTTTACTTATGAAATTTCAAATTGAGCTATATATAAATTGTATTTGAATAAAATTTCAATAATTCAAATTATGTTCGGACAAAATTTTAATCGTACAAATTGTATTCGAATATAATTCCACTTACAAGATTTGGATGTATAAATTGTATTCAAATATGATTTTAGTAACAAGATTTCATATTGAAATGTAATAAGAGCACCTCTACAATTTATACACGTTCTAATCAGGTGTGACCACATGGTTGTGTGGACATAATTTCCACAATAATGCATTTATAAAAATGCGATTTTCATAATTGATTATATAATTTAAATTTCTGTATACTGAAATCCTTTATAGTGATTTTTCGTAGTTAATTACGAAGAATTGTTTTGTGAGTTAAGTTTTCATAATTAAATAGAAGTCAGATTTTCATTGAATACAAAAAATCTATTTTTTTAAAAAAACTAAAATATTTAATTTTATTTTAATCTATTTAAAAAATTAAATTTTCATATTCAAGTACAAAAAATATAATATTATACATTTATAATTTAAAAAATGAATATATAAAAAAAATATATATATAGAATTATTGGTGTAGGGAATACTCTAGCTGAAATTGTATTTGAATTTGATTATATTATCGCGCATACTGCATAACTTTCTAAATTATATTATAGAAATCGTGTTGAATACAATTTTAGCTATGAATTTATTAATTCAACATTGGATATATAAATTATATTCAATTAGATTAAAACGATAATTCCTACGATTGTTTTTTTCCATTAAATGAACTTAAAATTAGTTGAAATTTTGTGACATGTATGATACAGTTGAATAAAACTTGCGAATAGTTTTATTTTTGAGTTGATTTGATATTTTATTAAATAATAATGTATTAATAATTCATGGATTCAAATTAATATCAAAACAGTTGAATTATACTAGTGAATTGAAATATAATCTAGCTAATATGTTAAATTTAGTAAAAGAATTAGGTGAGTTTGATCTTTGATTTGATATTTAATGCTCGCTAGAAGAAATATAACTAATTTCAAATATATAAATTATATTCATATCAAATTATAGCACATTATAGTTTTTACAATATTTTGTACTTATCAAATCAACTCAAAATTAACCTAAATTATATGAAATTAATCATTATAATATGATCCAATAATGCTTAAAAGTAATTTCATTTTTGAGTTAGTTTGGTATTGTATTCGATAATAATGTATTAATAGTTCATACAATAAAATTAATATTAAGATGGTTGAATTAGGTAATCAAATTGAAATATAATCTAGTTAACATATTGCTGAACATAGTAAAAGAATCAAGTCGATTTGATGTACAATTCGATATCAAATTCTCGTAGAAAGAAATTACAGTATATTTTAGATTTATAAATTATATTTTAATAAAATTATGATATGTTATACTTTTCTTAATTTTTTAACTTATCAAATGAATTCAAAATTAGTCAAATTTTTAAAACATCAATCATCATAACATGATCCAATAATGCTTAGGAGTAATTTTGTTTTCGAGTTAGTATGATATTTTATTAGGTAATAATGTATTAAAACTGTTGGCATCAAATTAATATAAAAAATGGTTGAATTGAGCTACTAAATTGAAATATGTTGTAGCTGACATGTTGTTGAGCATATTAAAAAAATATCATGACGATTGATTTAATCTCCGATTCAATGCCAAGTACTCGCCGAAAAAAATTATATTTTTATGTTCTTTTAAAAATTATTTTTTATTACGATTTATAATTTTGTGATTTTTTTTGACCTACCAATTTAACTCGAAATTTGCCAAAATTTTGAGGCATTGAGGTTTGTAACATGATTTAACAATATCTTGAAGTAATTTTATTTTCAAGTGAGCTTGGTATTTTATTAGCTAATGATACATTAATATTTTAATAATTTAAAATTTGTATTATTATATAATTTCCATTATGATCCACACACATGACCACGCCACTTGTTTGTGCGTGTTAACAGTGTTATCTTACCATTTGTCATATGTCAATTTTTTATTGGGCATGCACACTTTGTAGGGGTACTTTTAATACACGTAAGAATTTTACATTAATATATATGTTTTGAAATCTAAACATTTATTGCATTTGTTATAGCATTACAATATTAAGTGTTTCTTAAATTTCTACTATTTATTATGATATTTTGTATATTTACATTACCTCATTGTGATGATAGTTAAAATTCTTCGGTTGTTTCATAGATCTTTTTGATTTAACCTGATAGAAAAGTATACAATTGACTTATAAAATGGTTATCTTAATAACAAATATGATTGTATCTTAACTAGTTTGTGATTATTACGTGTACAAAATATCAAATTGTGATATAGAAAAGTAACCATTTGCCTGAAAGAGAGGTAAGCTAGGTTATTACTAGGAAGGTTGATGATCTTTGAGTGACTCCAATAGAGGAAGCATTGAAGAGTTAATTATCAAAGTGATTTGGTTTCTTTTTAGTGACTCAGGAATATTTATAGGGTTGAAGAAGGTAAAAATTTAAGATTTGTGTCAGAACTAAGGTGTGAGGTATCAACATGATCAAATCTCGGTGATCCTGTAGGTCTGTTGGGAGGATTATAAAATTTAATAGAGATCAAGTGTGTGGGGCTACTTTGTATTTTAATAGTTATAATACTCAATATAATAATGTAATAGTATAATACTACACGTATTAATGTTAGTGGCAACAGGGATAAAATATATTAAATTATATTAAAGCCCTTGATGATTCAAATTTATATGCATTGCTCCAAAACAAAATTAATTTAATTAGATGTTTTCTAAGTGAGTTATTACACACATGATTCATTTACTAACCCTGCACATGCGCATGTCCTCTTTACCCGGGCTTCAATAGCAAAGATCATCTGCATAGTCGCAAAGGGCTTTTTGCTAGTGCATGAAGAGTTTTCAAGCGAAATTCACCCGTCCCTTTGCACAACAATGTGCATCTGATAATTTGAATCCTAACTATGTGCAATTGTTCTGCGAACCATTGTGTCTTAGCAGTATATGACACTAGCAAGCCGATGGGGGAGTACTACCTACATGATTCTTTATGCAGGAGTCTGTAAAATTGCAAACTTCGGTATGGTCACAATGCCACATGGGGGGTGATTTCTCATTGTTGCAGTGGGTGCCATCATGAATAGCCTAGAAAAGTAACCATCTTACCTGTACATTTGTTGTTCATCTTATGGACTTGGTTCATGTTTATTATCCCCTTGGACTCTGTTTGCTATTAAATTTTGTTCCCTGAATGCAGCTCAAGGATAATTTTCATATCATGTCATGCTATATGTGTTTTGCCAATAATCATATGATTTATACTATATTTTATTGTGCGAAGCATGAATTAGGATGCTGGGTGCTTGTAGCCTGTTATTGTTAGCGTATTTCATGCGTATATGGTAATTGTATCTGAAATTAGATATCTTTACGAAGCTGCTAAGTTTAAATAAAACTAAAAAAAGCTGTCTTTTTTGATTTAATTCTTTTATGTTTCCTTATGTTTAAGCTTCCATAAAAATGCTCCCTTTGATGTTGCTATCTATTGATAGAAAATTCAAATAAGGATTTGTTTTTCTGAGTATATTGGTTTATGTTTTTTCTGTTTTACTTCAATGTCAAGGCATATTGCCTGTATAGGCAAAACAAGCTGCAAGAAGCTCTGGATTCTTTAAGTGATCAAGAAAGAAGTCCAATGGTCTTGCAATTAGAGTCTCAGATTCTGTATCGACTAGGAAAAATGGATGCTTGCATGCAAAGTTATGAGAAGCTACAAAAATTCAAGATTGATTCTTTGGATTTGAAGACCAATATTATTGCTGCTTTGATATCAGCGGGAAGATCTACCGAAGTACACGGAATGATGGATGCACTCAAAGTCAAAGCTTCCAACAGCTTTGAGTTAGCATATAATACTGCTTGTTCTCTTATTGAAAAGAAAAAATATTCAGAAGCTGAAAATCAACTATTATCAGCTCGGAGGTAAAAGCAGTCCTGCTTTGCAAAGAAATAAATTTATTCTTGGAACAAAAAGAGAGCATCATGGTTTTGGCCTATTGAGTTTAAACGCTTTTTCCATTCATGGATTTTTTACCTTATGTTTCATTTTCATCAAGAATTATTTGTCACTTCTTTTACTTGAGTTGTTGTATGAGGGCATGCTAAATGGACAGGTTAGAGTTATTTTGTAATATCATGTGAAGGAGTGAAGGGGTGAGCCATAAGGACTGGTAACTTGGGGAAAAGTTGTCTGAACGGATTATAGTGTGCTAGATTAACTCTTATTTTGATGGAATGAATGTGTAAAGATGTATAAAAAGTTGGGATGAGGCTCAAACTTGGGCAAAAGTTGGGATGAGGCTCAAACTTGGGCAAAAGTTGTATGAATGGATTTTAGTGTGCTAGATTAAAACTCTTTTGCTACCTTTTGATGGAATGAGTGGCATTGGTGAAGCTGTAAAGCTGGTATAAAAAGTTGGGATGAAGCTCATTTTAGTGTGTATGTTTTCTTTGTATTGTTTTAATTTCTACTTAGGAAAGTTTCTTTCATTTGCACTAATAATGCATTCAGTGAAGTAGTGCATTCATTCAATTTGCTAGAATTAACAGTGCATGCATTCAGTGAGTATGATTGGCGAAATAATGCACAAAGCCAATGTAAAAAATTTAGAATAAGGCTATGGTTATAGGACATGCATAGTTATCCTTGTGACTGTCTACGTACATATATATATATATATATATATATGTATATATATAAACATGTATTTATATGTATATATTAATGACATGTTTAGAGTTAGATGGGCATGGATGAACTTTAGATGCAAACTTTTGGTAACATAAAATGGATTTAGCAGATTCTGTGCCTCTCCCTCTGATACTATACTGTTGTTACTTCATTGTTATTTGAATATTATGGTTATGGAGATTGTTATGTTTTTTTGCTAAAGTGCTAGCCTTATGATAGGCAACACTGACAGCATAAAAATCTACTTAATAATTATATCCAAAATAAGTCGTGTGTCTAGTCTTTGGTCAGTATTTTCTGTAAGATGCAATATCTGATGGTCAAACAAACAAATCCATGTTGCTTTATTTTGATTTTTTTGCTGTTTATGATCTTCTATCTGGAGGTCTGCTATAAGATTCGCCTCCCTTGTTTTTGATGACCTTAGCTGAAGGTCATCTTTTGCAATGTAGGGTTCTAAACAGACTTCTTAACACCACATTCTCATAGTTGTTTAGCACTATGAGAAAGACCAAGATTCCAAATAGTAAAACCCTAGTCAATCTTCAGTAGAGATCATAGAACTTATTTTTCTAATGTAGTTAGGAGGTTTGTTTTGGTGTCTTTCGTGGATTGTTCGTATATATGGGTGACTAAAATCTTATTTTTGAATTGATTATAAATACTTGGTGTCATTGGCAAGGATCGGGTCACTATCAGAACATAATACCAATATATTGTCAATTTCTCATATTTGGAATAATACCACAATGATTCAAAGTGTTTGTCTTGAAAGTGTAGTGGATTGAAATTTGTCAAATTATCTTAATGCAGGACTTACATTTTCTTTTATAGGCAATTACATATGTCACCTTTAAAGTAAGATTTCTTGTTCGTTTAACCCCTAAAATTAAATATTTAAATGAAAACTCTATATTTTGAATGCATAAGTACAAATTGCACTACCTCCATCAAATTGGAAAAGATCTAATCTAACCCTTCATCTTTTTAAGGTGAGGAAGATCTAGCCATTCATCATTATGAAAATGTGCAGTTCATGATTGTGCATTTAAAGTATAAAATGATATATGTAAATATCTAATTTTAGGGGTTAAATGAGTAAAAAATTATTCTTTAGGGTGACATTTGTGATTCTCCAGTTCTTTTATTTCATTCCTCGTTTGTTGTATACAAATACTACCTATTGCATTAAACTTGAATGAATTCTCTTTTCCTAACAGAATCGGCCAGGAAATGCTAATGGATGAGGATTATGCTGATGATGAAATAGAGACTGAACTAGCTCCCATAGCGGTTCAGCTTGCCTATATCCAGCAGGTCTATGAGCTTATGTTATTCTTCCTTTTCTTATTATAATACTCGTATTTGTATTGATTTAAATTTTAAATTTGTGTTTGCTTTTTATTAGTTACTTGGAAACAAGAAGGAAGCAATCGAAGCTTATATTGGTATAATCAACCGCAATCTCGCTGATGCTTCGTCACTTGCTATTGCGACAAATAATCTTATTTCACTGAGAGGTACAAAAGATGCTTCTGATAGTTTGAAGAAGCTTGACAGGTTTATAGAGAAGGTTGATGGTTCAAGTCTTTTTAAACTTTCTAGTGGCCTTGATTTTAAATTGTCACAACGTCAGAGAGAGTCCTTGTATTCCAACCGCGTGCTTCTACTACTTCAGGCAAATAGGGTGGATCAGGTCAGTTTTTTTTTTCTTTTGGGAAAAAAGGAAATGCTGACTGATAATCTGTAGGGTAGGTGATAATTTGATGAAATTGCCATTTCCAGTTATGGAAAATCTTATTTGCTCTTCTATCAAAAGAAAAAAAAAATTATTTGCTCTTCCTTTTCTAAAAATTCTAAACTGCTGAGTATACGAAATTCAGTGCATGATATCCTTATGTGAGGCCTAGAAATGGTTGACATATGCAATCATCTCATATAGCACAGAGGGTGTGTTTGCTAAGTTCAAATCACGACTTGGAGGTTGCATTGTCCTAATTATTGTGCCAAGGCCTGTCTTCCAACCAGATCATCTCTAATGTACAAAACGGCTGTTATTAAATTCCACCTGTCAAGCTTTGGAAGGAAATAAATATGATATTAACAAATAGAAAATTTGGTAGAATGACATGGAAGATAAAGAGAGCTAATTATGAGATAAATAGATAATGCATAAGCTGTAGAAGCAATCTGTATGAGCTTGGACTATTTTTGGCTTCCCAAGTTAGCATCATTTTCTGAACCCAGCAAACACCATAATGCACAAGGAAAAGGAAGAATTCTGTTACTTTCAATCTTTTATCTGATACACAGTTCCCAAATTTGTCTTCGTCCTCTCTTCTGCCTGTAATGATTGCTCTGCATTATGGTGGTTTGCTGAATTTAGATGTCGATGCCATTCCTGGAGATCCTGGAGCATTTGATCACACCCATTATTTCAGAATATCCTATGAATCGTGTTTAACATTCATGTTGTACCTTTACCCATTCTCTTTGTTCCCGCTATTGTGATAATGTAATTTGACAATAGCATGAATCATCTTCTTTACTAAAGTTTAACGGCATGTATAGTTCAGCTCGTGTAGAAGGTACAACATGGGGAAGGTGACATCTAGATGTAATTTGACAATGTGACATCTCACCTCTTTTATTTCAATTTCCCTTGTTTCATAGTCATTGTTAATATATTCATGGGGAAGGTGACATCTAGATGTTGCCCAATGTAGGGTGACATCAAGATGTCGTCTTAGAGTCGTAATTTTGTTAGTTTTTGCGACGTTATCTAAATATATCATCAAACCAAAATGAAAAGCCAAATAACAGGGCATAACATCACAGTAATGTTGAACCAGCCTTCAGTTGCACAGGAAGATCTTGGAATTGTTTAGCTCAACATATCTGCACAATTGTGATGTTTATTCATGGATTCATGACATGTCCTACAATGTTAATTTGTTCATAGATATCTTTGTTTTTAAAAGCTACAATCTCTCACAAACAATTGTTGTTCTCTGGAAGGCCGATGGTCTTGGCATGCAGAAGCTGTAAACTGTTTATATGAATTTTTCAATATAAATCCGTGCTCCTTACTGACCACATTTGGATGACTAAAATATATCAAAAATGATTTTTTTCATAAACTTCTTTCTTCTGCATATTTCTTTTTAACCAGAAAGTAAAAACTATGTATATTTGATTGCATCCATAATAATTCGTTTACCTATCGATTAAGCTCTTCCCCATTAGATTTTGCATGTAATATTCCATCTCAACAGTGACTTCTCTTCCAGGCTCAAGAGCTTGTATCGGCACTTCCACTCATGTTCCCCGATAGTTTGATGCCTATTCTTCTCAAAGCCACTCTGCTTGTCAAGGAGAAAAAGATTCCAAAAGCTGAGGAGATACTTGCACAATTCGCCAACAAGTTTCCTGAAAAATCAATGCCTATCCTGCTTGCTCGAGCTCAAATTGCTGCTGCTGCTGGCCATTTTCAGAGTGCCGCTGACTCCTTGTCTATGATACCTGAAATCTGTCATATGCCTGCAACCGTTGCAACCCTTGTTTCACTAAAAGAGCGGGCTAACGACTTTGGAGGCGCCGCTGCTGTTTTCGACTCTACCATCGAGTGGTGGAAGAACTTGATGACAGAAGATAATAAGCTCAACGTAATCATGCCAGAAGCTGCTTCCTTTAAGCTCAATCATGGCCATGAGGAAGAGGCGTTTCGACTGTTTGAAGAGCTTGTAAAGAACCACGGGAATAATACTGAGGCTTTGGTGGGTTTGATTACAACTGCTGCAAGAACCGATCTCTCCAAGGCTGAGTTTTATGAGAAGCAGCTTAGGGAGCTACCTGGTCTCAAAGGGATCAATGTGGCTGGTTTGGAGAAGACATCTGGTGCAAAGCATGTTGAAGGGGTCAATGCAGGTAAAGTAGAAGTCTCAGAGGATGCGAAGAAGGGGAAAACAAAGAAGAGGAAGAGGAAGCCAAGGTACCCGAAAGGCTTTGATCCAGCCAACCCAGGGCCACCTCCCGATCCCGAAAGGTGGCTTCCTAAGAGAGAGAGATCTAGTTATAGGCCGAAGAGAAAGGATAAAAGAGTTCAGGTGAGGGGTTCACAGGGATCTGTTCGTGAGAAGCATGATGCATCCATTTCAAACTCGAGCAGTGCTGCAAGCAACATTGCAAATTTGAAGTCGACCCAACCTTCTTCTAGCTCTTCGAAAGGTGCTGGAAGCTCTGAGCCACCTAAAGCTTCTTCAAAGTCGAGGAAGAAGAGGTCTTAAATTTTGCAAACTTTTTGCAGCTTAGTTGAGACCTGATTTTTCCTATTGAAATCTGTCTTTCATATCTTTCACTGCTTTGTTTTTTGAATTTGTCTTGAAATTTAAGTATAAGAATATTCAATATTTCAAAAAAATGTGGACTTTTCTTCATCATATTTTTTCCTGCTTGGAGATCTTATGACTAATATTTTCATGTTGCATAAATTCCTGCAAGTTGAAACCAGCAACTGCTGAGAGTGAATTGTTTGTGTGATTGTGAAGTTACTGTAATTGTGAAGTTTTTTTTCTCCTGTAATATATATATATATAATCTTGATCTGAAATTTGTGCTTCATATTTTTTTGGGGCCTTATGCATAACACTGAAATATAAACATCATCTCAAAATTAATATTTGGGTATTATCTTTTAAGAATTGGAGCTTGAAATTCACTTTTGAGCTATTTCTGATCCAGTCTTTTTGGAGTTGCATAGCTTTTTATCTTTTATTATTTTCTTGTTATTTTTGCATGTTTTTAATAAATATAAAGCTGATGTTCCCTTTCATTTTCAAGCATAGAGGCTGTAAAGCATAATAAAGTATGGATAAAAATACAAGTTGACCAATTTATTAGATATTTTATAGGATGGTTTATGTAAAAAAGATGATCAATTTATATTTTTGAAATATTTTAGAGCATATATATATATATATATATATATATATTTTTTTTATAATTATATTCTTTTTCAATTCTGTTATGTGATTCAGAGACTAGCTTTTTGCAGTTTGATTGCTTGCTCTTCTGATGTTTATCTCTTTCTAGAAATGTTCTTCAGAAGCCATAAATAATAGTTTGAAAAATTCCATGCTTTTGAGCCAAACAAAATATATAGTAAAATGTGAAGTAAAAATGTTAATGCTGAAAAATATGGGCAAGTAGGAATGTGGGATCAGCTAACTATGGAGTTTCAAGTACTTCAATATTTTATTATAATTTTTAAAATATAGCTAAATATTTATGTGCATCTATTATAGAAAATAAAATCTACAAATTTTTCACTCATTATAAGATTAGATCTATCACCTCATAACTAATCATGTATTTTAAAAAAGAAAATTTTTTAAAGGAAAAAGATGTATGAGAATTCTTTTTGAGACTGAAAGGACACATCTATAATGGTGTTCTCACTGAGATTTATTCCACCAAAGTCTCTAAGGTCCTGTTTAGCGCGAGAATCAAAATTAGATCAAAATGACACTAGTTTTATTTTTTTTTAGTATTTTGCTCTAGAATGTGAAATAAAGTTGATATTTTTATTGAAAATTATTGAGTATGTCAAAATAAAATAATATTTTTTTATATTAAAATTCATGTAAAATAATTAAAAAATATATATTTATATTATTATTTTTATAAATTGATACTATTTTAGTCCTGATTTTAGTTCTCACACCAGACAGAGCTTAAGGAATATGGGCACTCACATATATCTATAGATGTCAGTAGGGCTAGTCCTATTACTCTATATATGTAACAACGCACCTCTATATATATTGCTAACTCTAGCCAATGAGCCACACAATTTTAAAAACTATTTATGAACGTAAGAATGTACTCTGATATATATCTAACATTTATTTTGAAATTTACCTATGTGGCATAAAATTTGGTACTTATTATTATTAAATTTGGAAAGAGATTATCCCATAGCATAATTTAAAAATACAAATAATGTAAAATACATTTTATACTTTAAAACTTCCACTTAGGTGTATTTAATATTAAAATTGAATTATACTACTAAAAAATTTTTAATTTGTTTATTATTACTCTTTGATGATCTATAAGATTTTTGTCAGCTTATAATTATCAATTTTTATGACATATTCATCATAAATGTGATGTTAATAAAGATATTCTTTTTTAGAAAGTTAAAAATCTTATCTTCTTGCTGTTCCCTAAAGGAGTTCAGGCCAATGTAGGTGGGGTCCAATGACATCTTCAAACCAGGCTTGCAAAGGGTCAAGTTTGAGCAAGTTTGAGCAAGTTTGAGCAAGTTTGAGTACTTAACTGATACTCGACATGAAAAATTTTAGCGAAACTTAGAATAATTTTAAATGAGATGCCCTTGACTAAGGCTCTGTTTGGCATTGCTGTGCTGTATAAAAAAGTGCTGTACTATATAGCGGTATAAAAAAGTGCTGTTGAATAAAGCTGTTTTATACGTTTGGTAAACTACTGTTAAAAGCTGCCATCAAAAGCAGAACTGTTTGATTAAACTGCTGTGCTGTCTAAAATATTTTTATTTTTGATTAAATTAGATATAATTTAAATACTTTTTATTACATATATTCTATAAATATATAATAATTAGTTTATTCTATTAAATAATTAAATTTATGTGCCATTAATTTTATAATATATTTTATATTATTTTATA
>JAEMOT010000825.1:46210-146112 GCA_019297695.1 Apostasia ramifera
AGGCATTTTTGTCCATAATTAATTAGAGCACAATCACTTTTCCAAAATTTTTTTTTTTAGCTTTTCTCTACAACTGTTTTTTAGCTTTTTGATAACTGAAAACAGTTAAATAGCTATTTTACCAAATACAACTTTTATATTTTAGCTATATAAAAAAGTAATTTTTAATACCAAAAAGCTTTCCCAAACGCAGCGTAAAAGTCAACCTAAAAAATTTTCAGGTTATAGATGACTTGAAACTCAACTTACTATGATGCTTTTATATTGACAAATATGCACCATAACTCACAAAACTATAATTTGTTTTTTCTGATAGCTAGAATAGAATTTTTTTTTTATCAAGATAAAATAGAATTCTCTTGAAAGTGAAGGAATGCCTCCTTTTGACAAATTTGCTAACAATCAATCTTTGCTAGTTTGATTGTTTTAATGAGTTCCAACTACTTATAAGTGATGTTTAAATTAATTAAATGGTAAATTAGATGCTGGTATACATATTATTCATAGCATATCTTGTTTATTATTTGAATCTATCTTTGTTTAATAGTGATAGTATTAATTATTTTAAGGTGAATAGCAACTGAGTCATTCTAGTTTACCCTTATTGCAACTGAGTTCCTAGTACTTAAAATTAACAATTTGAGTTACTTTAGTTTTCCTTTATATGTTTTTTTTTTTTTACTATGATTAAGGACACCAGATATACATTTACATGATCTTGAGAACTACTTAATTTACAAATAATAAAGACCTAATTTCACATGAAGGCAAAATAAAGAGGCTAGTTAGTTACTTTTTTTTTGTTATTAAGTATTTTATATAATATAAATAGTTGCACATTGGTCTATATAATGTGATCATTACCAGCCACATAAATGCAGGAGAGTATCGTGCCATTATTCGAGGTATCCTTTATGTCACAACGAGCTATTAAATATTTGAGGTAATTATGCCATACACTATGCATTATGCTCTGGTTATGCTTTTTAACATAATATGCTGCATAATACATTAATGAATGTCTTAGGACATTGTGGGATACTACGCCATCAAGAGGTACCATTTACTTTCCTTAATTATATCAGAGTTATATTTTTTTCAACCTGTAAATATTTTAGTTTATGATTAGTCTGAGGGTGTGTTGATCTTCACTTGAATGTTATGAGTGTCTCACCATTGACATCTAGTGCTACTATTATCCCAGATGTATTTCCTTTGGGGAAGTTGCTCGTCGTTCTGCTACTTGTAAAGCAGAGAAATACTTGGTTGCTTGCCAAACTCATGGTATTGACTTTCAGTCTTTTGCTTTTGACACTTTTGACTATTTGACTACTATTATTATTATTTTTTAAATGGTGTACAATATCTTTGGAATAAAAGTTAACTTATAGGTAGATTAGTACCTACTCTTTTGTCTTTTGTCGTGTCGACCTAGCTATATAAAAGGGCATTACAACTCGTGAGTTGTTAAATTGCATGCAAGGCAATGATACTTTTTATATTTTTCTTCTTATTTTGTGAATCTGCAAAATCATCTTTATTACTAGAAACTAAATGCAAAAGAACAATCCATACAATCCAAGGATAGCAGAGACTACATGCTGAGATCTATGTTATAATTTTCGGTTTTAAACCATATTTTCATCTTTCTATGTATTGTTATCATGTTATTGTGGATTGGAGGAATGTCGAAGAAACAAATTCAAATTAATATCCTCTTTGAGATCTCCCCTCTCCTAACAAATACGTAACTCATTGTATTTACAGGAATCTCCAACCATGAGGTGGTCAACGAAGAGGCTGTAAGACATTACTCTCTTATCTAGACTTATCCTCATTTATTTAGTTAACACTGAAATTATTACCTTTAACAAAAAGAAAAATTCTTGTTAATTTAAAAACTTTTGTTACACCATTTTTATATAGATAAAAAATTTATGTGACACCTCTTAATAAAAACACCTTTGTTAAATTTGTAACAAGAGTTTTGCGTCTCTTATTATAATATTTTAATTAACAAGAATTAGCTATTTTTATTAATTATTTTAATCTTATAAGAGGTACGTGACTCTTGTTAACTTAGAGTAATAAGTTATTAGTTCAAGCAATTTACGAACTCAAAATTTAAATTTGAGATGACTAGAAACATACTTAAAAGTTAAAAATAATGATTAATTATAATATTTAATGCTAAAATTAATATATCATTAAATGTTTAATAATTGCCCTAATTTCAGTTTGTACATATTAAACCTGGCCCTACTTTTATTTTATAGAGCATGCAGTCATAATTTCCAAAGGACAAGAATATGGTTTAAGAGAGTTTTATAAGCTCATAATAGAACAATCATCTTTTCCCACACAATGAGCAACTAAAATGTCTCAAATAAAAATTATTTAAAATCAACAAGATATAGAATCTTGGCCTATAGGTCTAGAGAGGAGATCATGAGTAAATAGACCTTAATTAAAATTATATTTACTTTAATATATAAATTTAATTTATTATAACTATTATACAATTAACTCAAAAGCAATTGAACAATATAATAAATAATATAAATGCAGAAACAATAATAAAATGTGCAATTAAAAATTTAAATAAAATTATATACATAAAGATAATATAAGAATTTAGAAGATTTGATATTTTATAATATATACGTACATCCCCAGCTAAAGGCAGCTCAATAGAAATATGGAGAAAACCAAATACAAACATCTTCTACACTAAGAGGTGATTTTTCACTCAAAGGTACAACTAAATAAGCCCCCTCTTCACTCGAGGGGTCATCTTAACATCCAGAATGAAGAATTTATTAAGCACATTCTTTAATCAATTAAAGGCCTTCCTAATCTCTTTTCTTCCTAGGATTGTACCCTGAAGAGATTGGAAAGAGAGAATCACTAAATGAGCATGCCTTAATCACTTGATCTTCACTAATTGCCTCATAATTTGTTATTAATTAATTTTCAATCTCAATTGATTGGGTTCAAATATGTGCTTAGAAGATTATCAATATATCTCAAAACTTCTCAACCAATATGTATATAGAAAAAGTCTCCAACTACTAGTAAAAATAACCCCATGACTACCCTTATCTGCATATAAGTCCTCTAAGTATTATCTGTATGAGCATATAAACCTCCCAATTTAATTTCTATTAATTGACGTGATTTCTGTTGACATAAATTGTTAATATTAACTAAACATGGTTGTTAAATTTTTCTCTATCTATAAAAATGCTCCTCATCTAATCCTCTCAATTTTTATAATTTTTTTTCTTTTTATTTTATTGAACTTCTATTATTAATTGTTCAAGTTTATTCTCTTAACATAATTTTTTTTTAGAAAAAAAAATATTTGAAACAAATTCATTGACTAGAATAGCATGAAAATTTTAATAATAAAATAATTTTTTTTTATTTTAATAGAACTATAATATTTGATATCTACTATAAATTATATCTAAAGTTTTTTTTTTAAAAAAAAATTAAAATTAGAACCAGTTTTGAGCCAGGATGCATTTTAATATAATTTTTTTGTGTATTTTTAAGCAGTCGAAGGCGCAGCATATCCGATATTTTAAATTTGATTTTCTGTTATTATCAAAAGCTATCGCTTCGTTCATCAAGAAAAAATAAAATAAAAAAACCTATCGCCTTCGTTTTACGTGATCTACATTCGCTGTTGGGGCTGCCTGTTACCGGTTACCACTTACCGGGAAATAATATGTATGTTCAGTTGTTTACTTGGGGTGCCGGTCTATCTAATAGCGGTTACCGGCACGTGTTCTTACTTTCGTAGTTAAGCATTTTTCTCATCCCCATTGCCTCCATGTCACCACATTACTCTCTTGCTTCTCTCTCTCTCTCATCACATAGTTTCCTTCTTAAACAGTGAAAACTCTTTTACCGCCCTCTCCCTCTGGGTTTCCTTCTTTCCACGATTTCTTTCTTGAGCTTCTCTCTCTCTCTCTCTCTCTCTCTCTCTCTCTACTTGGTTCCCTTGTTAAGCCTGTGGAAGCTTTGGGTAGCATTATGGAGGTGGAATACCAAGAGGCAAGAGCTCTCTCTCTCTCTCTCTCTCTCTCTCTCTCTCTCTTTCTCTCTCTCTCTCTCCCTCCCTCCCTCCCTCCCTCCTCCTCCTCTCCTCTCTATGTGCTTGATTCTCCTAAATGGGTCTGCAGGATTACATTAGAAGCTCAAGAGGAGTACAGCTCTTCACATGTAGATGGCTTCCATTCTCTTCTCCAGCCAAGGCTCTTGTCTTCCTCTGCCATGGTTCTCTCTCTCTCTCTCTTTCTCTCTCTCTGTATATATACAAATATAATTTTATTCTTCAGTATCTTAAATATTCTCCGTCTTCTTCACTCTTAACATATGTTTATGGACAGGCTATGGAATGGAATGCAGTAGCTTCATGAGAGGTACCAAATTAACAGCTAAACTGTTCGATCTTTTCATTCATCTCATTTAGCCCCAAAAACCAAAAGAGTAACGGAATTACTAATAGGTTTCCACAGTTTTAATTAGATCGATCTCTAGTAGCTTCCAACTTTGTCCGATTTCAATCAAGTGACTATAGCTAATAACATTTTTGCAATTAGATCCGTTCCTTAATTTGTTTCTTAATTAAAATTAGTGAAATTGGATTAGCATAAAGTTGAGATATTGAACGTGTAATTTGGGAATTGGTTTTCAAAATTCTCTTTTCCGAGTATTTGTGACGTGCTAGGCCCTGATAAGTTCTTTGTTTTGCATTAAATAAAATCACATGCTGCACTGTCAATTCTTTGAGTTCATTTTTGAGAACGTACTCCTTATAGATAGGATACTAGATCAATGCGTTTGCTATAATATTACCCTGTTCGAAATGCACAACACTTAATATCCATTAACTTTTGTCTCTCAATGTTAATATCTACTTTTTTATCATGTATGTTAAAGGACTTTTGTTTTACGCAATGTGGTAATTGTAGAAACCTAATTGAATAGTTTAATGAATATATAGGAGAACTTAGATTGGGTAATTAAATTGTTAAAGGTAAAAAATGAGACTAGGATTTTTAACGTGGAAACCGGTCAGACGAAAAACCACGGTGCTCCTTTCTGGGCGGCTTTGAAGAGGTTTCACTAGCCGAAAAACTGGATACAGTGGAGATTCTTGGAGACACAAGATGATGCCTAAAAAGTCCTCTTTTCTTTTGTTACATTACAATTTATAATCTAAATTTTTTCCTGATATTAACGTGTGGGGGATGGCCTAGGGAGGGTACTTCAAGGACTGTCCCCTTATCTCACAGACCAACGACCATACTGATATAGTCGTACGGAGCCTGGGGCTGCCATACCTCTTTAAAGGGGTGTGAGGGAACATTCAGTGTATTTCTTCTGAATCTCGTTGTTCGACTTGAGAGTTGTTCGGCTTGAGGATTGTTTGGTTTGAGGAAGTCGCCTGCCGTTCGCCTCGCGCCCCTGGCCCGCTTCGCGAGGATTGGGTCCATTGAAGCCTCCACGTGTACGCTCCGGATGCTGCCTTACGGATCCTAAGGCAACATAAATAAACATCAATTTGAAATTAAGATGCTACAAATGATTGAAATCTATAAATAGTTTATCTAAAATAAATAATATTTGCACAGTTTTTCTCCATTGTGGCCATTTATTGCTCATTTGCAATTATTATTCTAAGGAGTTACATGTGCATCCTCTTTGAATGCTCCTGCAATACCTGTAATCTTCCAGACACTTCACTCTCCCACCCACCCTTCCTCCCCTTCATAACTCTTATGATAAATTAATTTTACTTCTATATATGTTAAAAAAATTCTTCTCTTTTCAAAACTTAAATTTATTAAAGTTTGAGGAAGTTATGAATAAGGATTCAAATAAGACCTATAACTAAAATAGGGACGCCGTTTGTAATTTTCCTTAGCTTTTTTTTTCTTCTATGAGGTTTCATGCAGCGCGGTGGCAACGCAGAAACTCCTTGGAAGCGTTGGAACTTGCCGTCGTCGACGGCAAGATCATCGTCGATCAATGAGTGAGGAAAATCATTTTGGATTCTCTTTGGCGATAGGAAAATCTGGCGAAGTGCTTTTACAAGGATCGACATCATCTTTTAAACGGCGGTGAATAGACGAGTATATACATATGATAAAGAGAGAGTAGTAACACAGCAAATCAAAGCAAGATAAAGAAGAATATAAGAAATATATATATATATATATATAATATGATATGCATGATTTTAACCTACCCAATGTTGTATCTTCATTCTCAGCCCAAGACAAAGAAAGAAAAAATTTACTTATTAAGAAGTGCTTTTTTCACCGTGCTTTAAGTTCACCCTCTAAATCACTTAAAAGAAATTAAGATCACAAGAGCTCTGCTTGTTCCTCTCCAAGAACTCAAGATCACTCGTAAAAAGTACAACCTCCAAGAAATCAAGCTCTGACTTCAAATCAGCTGTCGTCTAGTTCGATGTCAATGCTGGATTATATATTGAACTAAGATCAAATTATAATAAATTAATTTTTTTTATAATATTTAGAGTTTTATGATGGTAATAAATTATACAATAAATAATTTTATTATTATAAATATTTGATATTATTTTTAGTTGACAAGACTGGTCAGATCGGTTCGACAATAGAACGATTCTGTAGTGTGAAATTCTTTTTGTTTTCTTTTAAATTTTAATAGTTTTTTGTTTTAATATATGTGGCATATAGCACGTTAAGAACGGTCCAGCTGATGGCAGACCGTTTGATGAGATTTTAACGGTTGATACGCTGCTCCCAGGGTGCGGGACCAGATTGGCGGCGGTGGGGTACGCGGTGTACGGCATCGACTACGAGGGGCACGGGAGGTCCATGGGCGCTCGCTGCTACATCAAGAGGTTCCACGATATCGTCACCGACTGCGACCGGTTCTTCAAATCCGTATGCGGTAAAATTTCATATACTTACTGCAGTCTCTCGCGTATTTTAAAATGGTCCATAATTTTAAAAACTTTTTATATAGGTCCTTATGTTCAGTGATTTTTCACAATTTTATCTAAAATTTTAAAAATTAGAAAACCGTTATGAATCGACATGTTTGAAAGCAATATCACGATGTAAAAACTCAAAATTTCATCATTCGTTCGTATTCTGCAATCTATTTTATGTGCTGATATTCGACAAATTGATTGAACCGGTTCAGTCGTGAACTTGCCAGACATCTAGTCCCTGTCGCATTAGTAACCCGCAAAAAATTTTACTATAAGAAAGTGAGCAGAAAACATATAATTGAACTAATCTGACCATCTAGCTAGTTCGTGGTTCTATTTTTAAGCCGATGATCCATATTTGACTAAATCTTAAACCATATCTAACTACATAATGATTTATTTTTTTATTTGTTTTCATATATTTTGTTCTTCAGTACATATCATGTGTTGATTTAGTCACTTAGGAAAGCAATTTATGATTTAAGAATTAAAATTCTTAGCCCAATTCATCAATTTTTTTTTTTTATTTTGTATGATGGGAGTGCTATTATTAATTTATTTTTTTTATTACTTTTTATAAGTTAATTGTGATATGTTACTGGTTGGACGAATTGAACCGAGTTCAGGGATCTGAGATTAACAGCATTGAATATTTTGTGAGCAAAATATCATTTTGTTTTTGGATAACAAACAATTTATAGCAGAAGAATTTAGAGCCATTTTTGAATTAGAGGACCTGATTAAAATTTGATTCTATTATAGGCACAATGAAAAAATTTATCCAAATTTATTTATTTAATTAATTAATAATGCTTCTAATATATCATTTTATTAATTTACATCATTAGTTGTTGATTAGCTGGTTTGTTAGATCAACAAACTCTTTTTCAACCTATTAATTTTTTTTTAAATGCAATAATCAAAACCATCCAAATTTGTTCCTTACATAGAATAAAAAAAATTACATATTAATTTCGTTTATACTCAATTTTTGTTTTTCTATTTATATTATTATTTTCACTACTCACTTGGTCATGATTATTGTTTTTTTTTATTTTTTTATATATTTGAAAATGGTTAAATTACACTTTAGCTTGTGAATCTTTGTCAATTTCAATCTTCCTTCATTCTTACGATGCATTTACGTCAATAAAATAAAATAAGAATGAGTGGAGCTGTTATTCTATAGGAATGAAATTATCATTTCAAGAAAAATAGAATAATTTTTTTTTTGTTTATTTGAATGAAATAATATGTGAAACAAGAAGTGAATAGAAAAAAAAATTACTTAAATACTCATGAATATAGCTTAATAAAATTTTATGTTTATGATTATTCAATTTAATTTTACACAAATAATTAGATAAATATAATTTATAAATATATATATATATATATAACATGTATGTATGTGTATGAATAATAATAATTTTAAATTAATAATTTAGCTAATAAAGAATAATTCCGGAGTAGCTATTCCTTATGTTAGTTGAAGGAATGACTATTTCATGAATTATGAAATAAATTTTTTTATAAAATAACCATTCATCTAAAATAAATATAAGAATAGCTATTCCATAATAAATAAGAGTAAAATGAATAGTCATTCTATCTAAATAAGCACACCTTACAGTGATTTTTTTGATTGGATGATTGTTTCATTTCAATCTTATTTTATATGAAATAGTTATTCTTAATTAAAAATATTATTTCAAAATTATTCTTATTCACGTCATACACATACACATATGTATATGTATATACATTTATGTACGTTTCTTTATATATATATATATATATATTACATGTATATATATGCTAATATAAGTTTCATCTCATCTAATTATTTGTGCAATTTTTTTTTATAATTGTGTGAAATTAAAATTTAATAATAATAAATAACATAAAAATTTATTAAATTATATTTACAAGTATTTTAGTATTTTTTATTTACTTTTAATTTTACATTATATTTTATTAAAGTAAACAAAGGAATTACGGTATAATAAAATGACAGTTTTATTTCGTAAATTCACAATTAATGTTTTTGAACATTTTTACCTTAAAATCAATTTTATTAGTTATTTTAATTTTTTTTAATAATAATCAAAATAAATGTTCAAAGTCAAATGTTGGTGCTTAAATAGATGTAGGTAGGTATAAATTAACATTTATATTTTCATTTGAAATATTATATTATTTATTTAGATGTATGATCCTACGTGTCCTTATAATTTTATTAAATTTTATTTCACATCATTAAAATATTTAAAGTTACCATGAATTATTATTTTTTTTGATAAATTCCATGAATATTTTATGTTTAGTAGAAAGGGGAAAGGTGATATTAAATTAATTTATTATTCAGCCAAAAAACTGGCTGAATTTTTAATGCAGGTGAATCTAGCAGATGATTAAATTATAGGTATCTGTAAATAATTTAACCTAATAATTATTTTTTAGAGATGGAGGAAAATAGAGATCAACGAAGATTTCTGTACGGTGAGTCGATGGGCGGTGCGGTGGCTTTGCTCCTTCACCAAAGGGACCCAACCTATTGGGATGGTGCGGTTTTCGTTGCACCAATGTGCAAGGTAAATTACTTTTTGGTCCCCAAAAGTCATGATTTTTTTAATATGAGCTTATTGATTATGAATTATATATTTCAAGTTATATCACATTTTTTTTAATGCATAATGCCTACAACTGAGGTGAGGGACTGATTGATACTTCAAAAAATATATATAAAAAAAATTATCAAATTTATAATTATTATTTTAAAATATGTACTTTTTAAGTTATCTTAATATGTGTGTTAGATATACAATATAATTACTGTTTATATTTAAATTTTAATTTTTTATTTATAATTTAATAAAGTAATATTGGATTATGTGTACCTGTCCCTATTTTTGTAATTATTATTGACAATTTTTTTTATTTTTCCTTAATTTTATTAATATAAAATTCTGAAATAGTATGTAGATTTGTCAATATTTTTTTAAAAAATAATAAATTTTTATTAAATAACACTTAAATTGGGCACCATTGAGTTGGCTAGCATTAATTTGAGATTAAATTTTTAAAATTTATTTTTTAAATAAAATTGTATTTTGTTTTTCTGAAGCTCAAAATTGCTAGATTTTCAGTCTACTATTTGGTTGATAATTAGATTAAATCTAAATTGAAGTTGTTTTCAGAAAATAATAAGATTTATGATGAGATTAACAGTTTTAGATTAGAAGGTGACAAAATTTAGGCATGTTAAATTAATGAGAATATGAATAAAAGAGAGTTTTTTTTTTATTATTAGTGTTGGGCTGCTGGTAATATAATGGTTCAAGATTAAAATTTAGTGTTTGATTTAAAAATTTAAATTTATAACTTAAAAAATTGATTAAATTAATGATTTGGGTGATGATTTAGTTAGAAGAAGGCTAAAGATTGTTTGACGTTGACCAGATATCAGAGAAAGTCAAACCCCACCCCATTGTGGTCAACGTGCTCACAAAGATGGAGGAGATCATACCCAAGTGGAAGGTGGTCCCCACCAAAGACATTTTTGACAACGCCTTCAAGGATCCCATCAAACGCCAAGAGGTCAAACTCTTAATATACCTTTTTATTACTATAATATAATGCAATTATTTTTGCATTAGTTGATTTATTTTGCTAAATTTAATTAGCATTTCATATGTCTTTGGTGTTACTATAATTGCATTATAATATAATGCAATTTTTTTTTCACATTTTTTCTTTACCTTTTAGTTTTTCTTTTTGATCTCAAGAACTGAAATCGCCCGTTTTCATATTTTAATCCTGCCAATTATTGTATGCGATAATTTGCACTGGTATCAACTTTTTTTGTACTCCCTGTTTGACAATGAACTAAAAATCATGGCTAAAATTACCCATATGGCCAAAATCTTATATTTATTTTAAAAAAACTTAAAAAATTATTTTATATCTCATCTCACACAAATTTCAACATTAAACAATCACTTTATTTCACATCCAACACAATTCTCAATAAATCAATCAATTTTTTTTCACATCATACATAATTTTTAATATAACCAACTTACTTTATTTCACATCATACATATTTTTTAAAAATCACTAAAAATTTCAACCAAATTTTCTTTTTTTTCTTATTACCAAACAGAGTAAAGACAGAAACTAGTAGAAAATGTTAAAAGAGAAATCTACTTTATTAAACATTCAAAATTTATAGTTATAGTGATTAAACTATGGAGTTCTTAATGAATGATTTTCTTTTAAACTTGTCAATTTATCCAGTTGTTTGCGTAAATAATAATATTTGGCGGTGATTAGATCCGAAGCAACAGGCTGTTGTATAAAGACAAACCCCGCCTGAAGACCGCGCTGGAACTGCTTCGCACCAGTATGCTCATCGAGGACAGCCTTACTAAGGTGAGCTAACCGCTTTCTGGTCACCTCCTTATTCAAGATTTAATTCACTATAAATACGTTTTAAAAAAATTATGAGTTTTTAATGGTAAATAATTTATTTGTAATATTAAATGTGGTTATTAAACATTTGAGTGTTGAAAAATATGTATTATAATCAATTTTGTGCTGAAATCATTCAATATTTTTTTTATTCCAAAAAAAACTTTGGTATATTTGAATTCTCAATGACCGTGCGGGTAAGCTAACCTCCCACGTGGCGCAGGTGACGTTACCCTTCTTCGTCCTGCACGGCGAGGCGGACACGGTGACGGACCCGGAGGTGAGCCGAGCGCTCTACCGGCGAGCCGGCAGTGCCGACAAGACGATGAAGATTTACCCGGGGATGTGGCACGGCCTCACCTCCGGAGAACCCGACCATAACGTCGACGCCGTCTTCTCCGACATCGTCGCCTGGCTCGACGACCGCACCGCTCGCCCGGTCAATCGACGCCCGAGATCGCCGGAGTCTTCGACAGTCGGCGCCGCTCGTCTCGACGAATCGAAAGTGGCCGGAGAACGGAGCCACCGGAAGCGGGGGCGGGGCGCAAGGGTTCTCTGCGTTTGGAAGGGGCGGCCGACGCACCGAGCGGCGATGTGAGCCGCACGGTCATTTGGCCGTCCACACTTGTTTTTATTTATTAATTACAGACATGTAATATATAAAAAAATCAATTACTCTTTTATTTATATTTTAATTTATAAATTTATAGATAAGACCCTGTAGTTTACCTAATATTACAAACAGGATTTTCTGCAGTTATTATTAATAAATTTTCGAATTTAATCTTTATTTTTCTTCAAATTTTAAAAAATATGTCAATGTTCTCATAATTTTCTCCTCATCCATACCTTTTGCCTGCCTTGTGGACCTTGCCAGGTATCACCACTGCCTTTCATTCATTGCCCCGGTCTTTGTTCTCCTTGTTTGGAAAAATTATTGGGAGCAGACAGCGCACCGTTCGGATGCCAAATCAGAAAGTACCACGTGCCCGAACCCAGCTGTATGGCACGCGTGACACCCTCTGATTGAGTTCCGGACAGTGCGCCGTTCGCACCCAATAACTTCTCCCTTATTTGTCAAAATTTCACCTTTTTGTTTGCCTTTTTTGATGAAAAATATGAAATTTAATTAACTTTTGACAAATTCAAATAATTTATATATTTTAAAGGACCATTATATTTTAGACTCCATTTATTTAATCGTTGAAAATTAATTTAATTTAATTTTAATCAGTCATATCACATAACATATAAAATTTAATATTAAAAATTAATTTTATTTCACATCCCACATACATTATTAAAATAATAACTAACTTATATCACATCCCTCACATATTCCAATATAATAACTAACTTTATATCACATTCCTCACATATCTCAATATAATAACTAACTTTATTTCACATCATTCATAACTTTCAATAAAAAAATATCTCTATCCAAATTTAATTTTAACCTTCTTAAATTTAACCTTATAAACAAATATAGATGACAGCACAAAAATAATAATTAAAACACAACAAAATAAGTCAAGAAAAAAAAATAACGAACAGAAAAAAACATTTTCGCGCAAATTTCAAGTTTCGAAAATAACCAAAATTTCAAACAAAAAGAGTTGATTATCAGCAAACAAAGGAAAGCAACCATCATTAAAATGATTCCTTCTCCATCTCACAAATACTTCCAAGCAGTTGCCTGCCTTTCCACATGATCTTTCAAGGTATATATGTGAATTGACTTGATTGCTTCTGTTTTCTACTGAGAAGATAGATTTTTAGGAGACTCTGGAACCTGGAGAGTTGCACCGGCCTGAATCTGACCCCACCCGATGAGCCGCCAGTGCTTCTCCACTCGCCGGCTGAGTGCCACTTTCTCTCCTTTGCTTGTGCAGACGGGTGCGGTGAGCTGCAGCTTTGCCAAATCATTTTTAACGGCGACAACCCGAGCTCCTGTGGACATAGACCCAATATTCAGCATGAGGATCTCTGCCTTCGCCAGCTTTGAGACCTTTCCCTGCTTCTCTGCACCCTTAGTTCTCACACCCAAAAGCCTCCTGAGCAAGAAGAAGTTGACCTGCAGGTTATGAAATGCAAAAGCATTACTATGTGTTAGATCAGGAGACAACAATGCATGCATATCACCTTTAGAACAAGTTTAGACTAGAGGCGTTGGGTACAATGTAACCTAAATATTATCATTATTTAAATGTCAATGTCGTCTGGATGTCTATATTATCTAACAATTTCTATTTATTTGGTTCAATATTATTATATTATCAATTACAGTGTTAATTATTATCGAAATTCAGGGATCATGGTAGAATATGAACCTTGATGAAGTTCTGACCATTTATTAGAGAAAAAAACGAATTGATATAATAGGAGTCTCAAGAAATTCTCTTCCGAGGGGAAGCACACAATTATTCAATTATTACAGACTCTAGCCTCTTCACCATGTAATCACATCTTTGCCTCCCTTACTCCGATTTCTCTTACTTCACTGCCATTGTTTATTTATCCGTAAGCAGATGACATCTATGTATCTCACAATTTTGGGTGACATGAGTGACAATTTTAGTAATTTTTTACAATTCTGTATAAACATGTTATCAAATCAAATAGTTATTTTTTTCAGATAACATGACATAATATCATAGTAACATTGAACCAAACATTCCTTAAAACATCATTTACTTACAAGTATACAATGAAATTATTTAAAGGGTATTTGGTTCAATATCATCTTGGTATTATGACATATAATCTAGATGTCATAATATACATATATGTCATCCTTTGAGTGATTTAATTTTTTTGAAGATTATTCATGTATGTCATTAAACTAAATAATTACTTTTTCTAAATAATATAATATAACACCAAGATAACATCGAACCAAAGTCCCCTTGACTATAACTCAAATTTTGTTTCAAAGGAAAATCAATTTATCCGAATCTAATCAAGCCTTTTGATTTAACAATAAGTAAAACTTCTAATAAACACACCACAAGGCTCTCCTAGCATTAGGTGTTTGCGAAATGCAGGGTCAACAACTTATTCCCAAGTTTGAAAAAAAGATTGATCTTGTATTACTTACATTTTTTAAGGGTAATTTACATTCGAGTACTTGAGTTTATCCTATAATATCAGGCATGTTTAAGATTTAAAAATTCACATTTAATACATCACTTAAATTCTTCTGTAATTTTTACCATCAATTTCAATAAAATCTCTTTTTTACACTTTTCCTCTATTGCAAGTGATGGAGGAGGGTAGTCTGCCCCCTTCCCCCCCTCTTTTTCTTGCTTATGTACACAAATAGATGAGGACGAGGGCAAATTCTCTCTCCTCTTTCTCTCTTGCTTGCTTTTGTTCATGTGCAGCCAGCAGAGGAGGGCAGTCTCACCTCCTTTGATCGCTATCCATATCTCTCTTCTGCGCGCGAGTAGGAAAATGAGGGCATTCCTGCCCCCTCATCTCTCCCCTTTCTCTTTCTTAGCCCCCTCATCTCTCTTCCCTCTCTTTTTGCTATTGCTGCTTTCTTCTTACCAGCAACCAACCGTAGGGGTATTAAAGTAATTTATTTAAAAGAATTTACTTTACTTTTTTCTTATGTATTTATTAGCAAAAACTATTTAAATGGACTTGTGTGAAGTGGTTAACATAATCTCAAGGACTTAATTGAGAACATAAACGTATCTAAAGGACGCAAATGTTAAAAATTCAAATCATTAACCTACGTGATATTGTACCTTATCTTCAAGGACTTGGATGTAATTTACCCTATAAATGCTTACAAAACTTTGTTCCCTTGGGCTTGGAGGAATGTGAGTTTTATGCATCAATAAGGAGTCAATCACTTTGAGAATTTAATAAGACTAGTATCCTACCAACTATGTGATGTGAGACTGAGAGGCAGTTAAGAGGCAAAATACTTTTAAGATCAGTATAGTTAAGATAATGAGGCAAGGATTGATGAGAGGTTGCACTATAGTAGATAATATTAGAAATGATTATATCAAGGTGAGGATGGGCATGATAATTATTTAGAATAAAATGAGATAGAGACGTTGAATGATTTGGTCATGTCTACCTTCAACTATAAAAACCACTATAAATAAATGTGAGGTGATCCAAGTTACACTAGTAAGAGAGGAAGCCCAAAAATGATTTGGGATGTCCTTATACATGACCTTCACTCAGTTGGACTTACAAAGAATATTGCATTGAACAGAGTTGAACGGAGAAGAGAAATTCATGTAATTTATCTATCTAGTTTGGCTTAAAGGCTGTTATTGTTTTAGGAGATAAGGTCAAGCTCATCTTGTATCCAACTAAGCAAGGTTTGGACTTGATTCTTTTTAAGTATTGTGAGACCTTTGCTTCTTAACTCCACCCTTTATGAAATAGCTAAGTCAGGCTTACTCATAACCTCACTTGCTGGTAGTTGAAAAGTGGTGGTTGAAAACTGGTGGGACAATACTAGGATGAAGAAACAACATTACGTCCAGAAAAGCTAAAGAGGGAAAAAGCACAAGAGTACTTGAATTTGGAAACTTGACTCCAAAACTTGGATGGTGACAAATGAAGGGCTAGGCCCTATTTATAGTCGCCTCTCCTTGAATAGATGGCTAGGATTGATTTAATCTAATGGTGAGGACATTCTAGAGTACCTTAAGAAAATTCCTAAAATATTCTCTTAGACAATTTTACAAATATATAAAAGAATTTTCTAGATACAGTACTGAACAAATAAGTAGAGTATCCTAGAGTATTCTAGGTGACAGACAAGCCTCTTCGCCTTCTACTTCATAGTAGGAATAGTATTTGTCAATGTTAGTTTGTCACAACTTGCTACGGGTTTGATAAACCAACCAATCAACCATGGTCATCCCTAATCAATACAGGAAAGCAGGTGCAACAAAGTCTGCCAGGCTTTAACGCTATGGAAGTAACTATCAAGCATAAAGGCTGTGATGATATTGGTGTAAAAATATTGCAGTAAAAGCTACTAAATACAATATCAACGTGGTATACGTTGGCTCCTTCAAATCTGACACAGCCAACAATACAATCCTTGTTTCCACACTTTGTTGAAATGCACCCATTTCAATCAAGAGAAACTAACCTCGAGCTCAACGAATACATCAGGTAACGAATTCACTTCACCGAGAACCTGCCCCACAAGCCTATCTGCACGAGTCAACGTAGGATCCATGGTGGTGCCGACACCAATTAGACCCCCAGGGACTGCAAATTGGAGTTCATTTTGCTCAGCATACAGAGAAACAATTCTAGAATAAATCGGGGTGCACTTAATATTGCCATTTTCATCTTTCATGACAATGCCAGGACGAACTTCAATGAGTTGGTTCACCTTAAGAACACCCTGCAACCAACAGAAAATATCCAAGACAATCAAGAAATCAAAACGTTGATGGCAGAACAATTTAACAACTAATTCAAATAAAGAAGATGTACAGCAACAAAAACTCCAGCCAAAATACAGAATGAAGATGCTCCGACATTATGGGGAGGAAAAAAGAAAACCACTTAATCCATACAAATAAAAAGCTGTATCATCAAAACAAAATCTTAAAATTAAAATTATTACAACAATAATCAGCGGATCCACATATCTGATGCAATTGCTAAGAATTAGCAGTGGATTTGGTTAACAGAATTCCCCACCATCTTAAACAAAAAATGAAAAGAACTACATTAAGCTTCGATAAGGAAAACCAACTATACTGGTTTATGCTAACATTGGAAAAATGTTGCATACCCTGAGGATGCTTCCACCAGCAACACCCCCTTTTATTTCATCAACTTCTGAACCAGGCTTGTTCACATCAAAAGAACGAATAACTATCATGTTTGGTGGTGAAGTGAAATTCCTTTCAGGAATAGGGATTTTGTTGACAAGGTATTCACAAACAACATCTATATTATACTTCAATTGGGCGGATATTGGCACTACAGGCGCTCCATCAGCAATTGTGCCCTGCGCTCGTAAACCAAGATGTTAGAAATGTAATGATCTATAATGATGGCTTAAAATAAGTAAGATGGAAAAGGAATATTCAAGGACGGTGAAAACATTAGCACAAAGAAATCCAACCTGGATAAATTTCTGGATGGATTCAAATTGATTAAGAGCCACACTTTCCTGAATCAGATCAATCTTATTCTGCAGTATAATTATGTGCTGCAACCGCATGATTTCAACTGCAGCCAGATGTTCAGAAGTTTGAGGCTGAGGGCAGCTTTCATTGCCAGCTATCAAGAGCAAGGCACCGTCCATAATTGCAGCTCCGTTAAGCATAGTAGCCATGAGAATATCATGACCCTAACAATGATAGGCTTATATCAGCATGTATGAGTATGCAAATATAGCTTTCAAATCGCATAATTAAATTCTGAGACGAATGGGTCTTTCCTAGATGTACATGAGGTCACTATCATATCTCATTTAAACAAGGTATATGCATCATATTAATCTTATCAGGGCCATAAACTAAGACTGCCAATCATTTCAAACACAAAGGATTGTATGGCTGAAGTCAAAAAATCAACTAGAATCTTTTTCATTTTTTAAGGCAAAACTCTAGGGTGTCGCTTCAAATAAAACTGAATGGCGAATAGAAATCTGGCCATGGGAATTCTCTGGTGTAAACCAAATCATTGCATTTCTAAATCACTATTTCTAGGCATCCCAACTAGTCCAAATATGAGCAATATAGCTTTCAAATATCATAATTGTATTCTGAGATGAATGGGTCTTTCCTTCGAGTACATGAGATCACTATCATATCTCATTTAAACAAGGTATGTGCATCAGATTAATCTTACCAGGGCCCTAAACTTAGAATGCCAATGATTTCAAACACAAGGGATTGCATGGTTGACATTAAAAATCAACTATATTTTTTTTTTCAATGAAAAATCTAGGGTGGCACTTCAAATAAAACTGAAAGCAAACAGAAATCTGGCCATGGGAATTCCCAGGCGTAAACCAAATCATTGCATTCATCGTCACACAGGAGTCAACAAGCTAAATGACTATAGGCATCCCAACTAGTCCAAATATGACCGAGGAATGATGGAACTTAAATTAACAATATAAAGAATTTTTTTTCTTTTAAGTGCAATGTTGACATTGGAGAAAGTCAGAAACACTAACCGACAGATTGAAAATGAACTAATGTTAGTATTGGTTTACTTTTTTTTTATTGTTGTTAGTATGGATTTTTAGATAATTTAAAATTGATCAACTTACAGGGCAATCAACAAAGGAAACGTGCCTTAAAAGCTTCATCCTTGCATTTTCAAAACCAGAAACATCACACAGAGGGCCATCTTCTTTTCCACTTCCATAGGCTCTGCAGAGAATGTTAAGCCGTTTATAAAACATATTTAAATGGATGCGGCAAATTCTGCAACTTTTGAATCAGACATCATCATACTTGAAACACATAGGTCTAGGGCATCTTTCATCTTCACATTTATAAATTTTTGCATTTGCATATCCCAATTTGATGGTAATATTCCGCTCCAGCTCATTCTTGAATCGAACAGTCTGCAATAAGTAAATAAAAAATTACATATGATTCTTTATTACAAGGAAGGCTATTGAAAACATCATTACATGGATTCAGCAGGAAAAGTTGTTGGTAGATCAATATTTTATTTGATGAGCCTAAAACTGTAGCTGTCTAAAAGAAGTAACAGTTTGTTAAGAAGCATTTTTTTTAACTTGCAAATATAAGTGAACAGTTTACGTATAGTAACATAAAAAAGCCAACCTCGATTGTTTGCCTAAGCGTTATAAGTAGCATTATCTATAATTTTAAATAAGCTAATAACACGCTTCAATAGAGCCTTGATGCGAGACAAAAAGTGAATGACAAATAAGGTTTTTAATCCCACAAATTAAATTATTTTAAAATAAAACTAAATTGGATCATGATAAATTAAAATTTATCAATTTAGATTAGAGCGTCAATTTTAATTCAGTAAATAAGATTCGAGGCTTAGAATGATATAATAATATTCTCACAATTAAAACCAACAAAAATCTTATTCACAAATTGAACAATAGGTCACTAGCAAATATTTCTATAAGATTTGAGCAATCAGTTATAGTTAAGTTTAGACAGAAACTATACCTTAATTAGTTTAGTTGGACTCAAATTCAACTTAGACTCAATATAAGATGGTGATGTTCCTGCTAGAAATTGGAGCCTCTGATTGGAATTTTCCTAAAATAAGGCATAGATGGGGAAGAAGCTTACGCATGGCTCGAGAAAGTCAGGTACCTCGATGGGTTCAACGTCTTGAAGGGTTCGGTGGGATCGACACTGGAGCCTGTGTGGTAGATGAGGCTTGATGCATTGGTTTGCTGCCTTGAGTGGAGTAGGGCCAGAGCTGTGTAGTCGACTTGTCAAGGACCCACCGCAGAGTTGGAGAGTGGTGGAAGTGCCATGGTATGAAGCTTCACGGGCTACACGCGCGCAAGCGGGTGACCAGCGCACGCCTGGCTGGATGTGAACCTATGACTGGTCGCATGTCTGGCTGGCCGAGCAAGCATGTCATGCATCTATGGTTGCTAGTGTGGAAGAGTGGTGATCGAAGGCTTGCAAGTTGAGGGAGAAGTATAATGGAAACGAGAAGAAAAGAAGATTTTTTTTTTCCTCAAAAGAGATAGCTAGGCTATTTTAAGGACTCCGACCTAAGGCTAACCCTAGTATTTTACTTTATCGAAATATTGACCGTTTAAACTAGATCTAAGTTTTAAAAAAACTCAAACTTCATTTCATTAATGACTAACCATTAGTATGCCAGATGATAACTTTATATAGAGATCCAATGATAAACTTTGAAAATATAATAACAAACATTGAAAATTAAATACCAAATAAACTTAGAATAAATACGAAACTAATTTTATTACAATAAAAATAAAATCAGCACCAAATTTGGCATATCTCTAATTCTTCCTTTGCAATTCAAATCTCTCATAAATCAACATCGCTTAAATATGGAATTATCAACGAAATCCATGGTAACCTTCCATCCAAAAAGATAATGCAATCTTATCTTGACCGTCAAATTCAACACTTGCCCAATGTGCACCTAATGCTAAACCGTGTGCCATCCAAACCTTCACTCTAAAGTTTGCCTTACATTTTATGATCAGTAGATAGGTATGGACATTGAAGATACCGAAAAAAGAGAACACATACCTGAACACCAGAGATAGCTTTTACAACAGTTGACTTCCCATGGGCCACATGACCGATGGTACCTAGGCTTACAAAAATACATACAATTACAGCCAAATATGTCACTAGAACTTGCAACTTCATATTGCAATATTAAGGGACACCAAACATATCTGAAAAATGAAAGAATGAAAAAAACCAAAGGTTCAGAGGACATGATTTAATACGAACATAATGCATAGGATTAAGATAAAATACAATTCGGTTGTCATCATGGCATGGGCTCTCAAAAAGAATGTCACTTGAGAAATCCATCTTTGCATCTAAGACTATTTGTTTGGATAACTAAAATCTAAGATGTAGAGTGATGATATTCCTTTTGAATCTCTAGTTCAAATTGTGAATTATAAGCCATAAAATTAAAATAATAGCGGGCCAATTCAAATAAAAACTCTCAATAATGACCTTTACGTACAAAGACAAATGACACATCTTCATTCTAGGCAGCAACTTATTTCCAAAGGTTTGCACCCGTACAAAATGCATATTAGGTAGAATACAATCAACTTTACATCGAATATTTTACTGGATATGCAATGAAGCATATCCAAGCAATTGAGAATGTAGTGCTAGATACAAATGTGAAGAGAAAAGGACTATATATGCTTGCAGAATGACCAACTCATTACCAGCCCAATTACATAATATGTCAAGTATTTAGAGGGACAAGATTATAGTTTAACCAAGCTTTATTTTCTCTTCCATCTCCCAACCACTGGGCACTCATCAACTCCATCTTAATATATTAGGCCAACTTTCATTGATTATTTTGATAAATTCAGCGATGGACCCTATACGTACATGTGAAGGGATCGAAGTCACAATATTAAGGAGAAGAATAGGTAGACAAAGACTTGGGATAGGATCATAAAAAGTGATCTTGAATCACAAGTGCTCACATAGGGCATTGCTTTAAATAGAGTTGAATGAAGAAAAGATATCCATGTAGGCAACCTCATGTAGTTGGGATTAAGGCTTTGATGGTCAACAAGTATAATGGTTTTAAAGCAAATTTTGTGAATAATCCTTTGTATCTTGTGGATAGGCTTTAAAAAGCTCTTTAATCAAATTCACTTTACAAGTGGTTTTGGCTATTTGACTGCATCTTGTGATGTTAAGCAAAAATACTTATTTGCAGTTATTAGAAAATCGATGCAAGTAGAGATCTAAGCACACTGCAAACACAAAGAAATTAACTAGATGAACAATTAAGAATAACATATAAAAAGTCAGCTATCCCAAAAGAAGAAGAAACAGACTTAGCCCTAACCCAATCTACTGGGAGCATTGCCCCTAGACCCTCAAACTCTGCATAGCTCACATTGGTCTAAGGCCCAGGTTGGTTGACTAACTGAGAACAATCAAAAGGGTAGGATTCAAAGCATCCCAAAAACAACGTGGTCATTTGGAGACCATCTGTTCTCTCTCTTTATGGCCTGCCTTGATCTCAAAACTTGCTTAATTTAACAAGCTCTTATGTCTTGTCCTTATCCATTATCCTTACTTATGCTTTATAGGCCTTCGTTCTATCAAGAGATAGAAGACTTAGGTTTTTCGATGGTCCCTGGTCTTCTATACAACATCATACATGGTGATACTTTCCGTTTAAAAACTGATATAAGATTCATAATTTGAATTAATAAAGAATATTGTCAGGACTTTATACTCAACGAGATCCTCAAGTCAGTTTCTTCACCTTTCAAAAATCATTTTCTTTAAATGTTACATATCTGACATCATAATGAGATGGAAATCTTTCTAAGTCACCACATATCATATGGTAAAATGTCAACCTTTAGGTAGGCAATCCGCTAAAAGGTCTTCAGAAACTTGTTGTATGCCCAAAAATAAACTACATAAAACTCATGCCAAAAGATGCATAATTAAAATCAATATTCTAAGATTCTTTTTTCTTGACATTTTGTTGGTAGAAGAGATGCAAAAGCTCAAATAGACGAGTGATCACACTAAAACAAAACACATACCAATGATTATGTTAAGTAAAGGATGGGAGTAGCAGCTATAAAAGATATGACCAGGAAGAAAATTTAAAGTTGGTTGAAATGTTCATTGTCAACCTCCAGAGGATTCTATACTTTGAGGGGGTCTAAGTCATGAGAGTAAAAAAAGGGAAAGAAAAATAAGAAAATGGCTACGAGAGGTTGCTTTATCAATAAATATGAACAGAGAGGAGAAAAACATTTAGCAACTAGTTGGGATTAAAACTATTGGTATTGCTTACAAGAAAATGGAAGTAATAATAAGAAGTGAGATATTTTTGAACCAAATAGCACAAGTCAATCTGCCTATATAGCAAATAAATTTGGTATACATAGCGACAAATAAAAAACACAAAACAAGGTGATGCTAGCAATAACATTATCTAATCAACTACAACTGTCTTATTCCAACTACGTATGGTCGGCTTTATGAATCCAATTTCAGTAGTTAATCTTGTCCAACGTAAATGTGGTGCTAACTATAACTTACCTTAATCTTTTTGTATAACATCTAACCAAATTGCTTTTGCACTCCCTTTCTTCCGATTCCTCTTAATACTCGATTTAATGGTGTTTGTTCTTCTTTACAACCAATATTAAAGCATGGAGGAGCAAGATTGGAAAAGCAAGTATAGCCAGTGATCATAGAAAAAAACAACTATATATCAACATGGATATCAGAAGGCATCAATGTAGCTCAGAGTTAATATCAACAGAGACTATTACATTGGTGGAATCATAAATAGTAAAAGAGAACATCATACCAATATTTATAGTAGCTTGACGTGAAATAACTTCCGGTGACAGTGGATGTAATTTTGTCACATCTAGCTTACTTAAGTCTTGCTCCATTAATCCTTTGCGAGACATTTTTGCTCTAGGGTTGGTAAACAAGGGTTGGTAAACACAAGGTATATTCTGAAGAAGGAATAATTTGACATGACATTTCATCATGAATAACATTTATTTTCTAGTTTAAGCTAAACAAAGAGGATCCCTTTATCCTGAACATCATGAAAACAATTCTAAATCTGTTAGGTAAAAACTGAGACCAACAACAAAGAAAAAAAGAATGAATGGAAGATAAGTTATTCAATTACATGAACGAAGCGATTCAATAAAACAATCTTCATAAAGATAAAAATTGAACACCAGCACCGATAATATTGTATTTACAATTCTATTCTATTACAGTATCCGGATTCAAAATAGTTTCTCTTCAACCTTCCTTCAAGCAATTGTAGATATATGCTAAAAGTGATCCCAACTGCTTACATGAAAAAGCATACCTGCGGATTTGCAACGACTCTTATACTCATTAATAAATTAGAAAAAATGTTAAATAGTATACAACAAATAAAGTTTAGTTGTGAAATTCTAGTAACTACGCCACTCTTCGGATGCTAGAAAACATTACAGAATTTAAGAAAAATGTAATGACCTCAGCTATTACCTCTTCTCTTACGCAAAATTCTTTTTCATTGATCCACAAATATTTTTACTATACTAATACAAGCTTATCCTCAATATACAATAATTACATTACACCATAAACAAATGTAAGATCTCAAAATTAAATAATTTAAATTAAACTTCAAGTAACTTCTCATCTATGCCTCTTGTGCTTGTGCTAGGTTTGCCTTTCAGTCCATCAACAAAACTTAGTTGAGATATCACCAACTATGAGTTACATAAAATATTTAAAAATCTTTCAAACTCTCAACTTTATTTTATTGAGATTTAAAGGCATCATTATATACATCACATAGCAATATATATAAACTAATCATAAGTGAACAAACATCATGATAAACAACAACCATAGCAATTACATATTTAAAGTATTTAGTAAAAGAAAACACAATATGAATAGTGCATGATATGACTAATAAAATGAGCATAACGAATAAGTAATAATTAAATACATATCCAATATTTAATTTTTCTAATTAAACAATAAACATCTAACTCAAAAATACGTCTAAATATCTAATTTATTTAATTGCATTTTACTCTCTGGGTCTTAGTTTGTCGTATTACGCCTCAGCTGCTTTTTATACCTTTAGGGATCGTCACCCCCATGAAGAGCTCTCCAAAGGCATATCCAATAGATGTTGTCGCGCTAAATATCATATGAAAATCTCTAGTGGATACGTATTCACAACAGATACGTATCTTATAACTTTCTATGACAGTCAAAAACTGTCAATAAATGTCATCGCGCCAAAAATCATATATTTTGTCTCAGCTAAAGCAGATGCGTAATCCTAAAGAAACTAATTATCTTTAAATCCATTGTTGTATTTAAAACGTTACATACAATATTTCATTTTAATTCACAAGCCCGTACGTTTGCCTCTTAATTCAATTCTGTTGATTGGTAACTACAATTCCATATGCTCACTAGCCCACGGCCCCATGCATGTCTGTAGACTTGCCCTTCTAATATAGACTTATGCTTAAACACTTGTTTTCTTACACAAGTTTGTACAATTACCCTTCTAATGGGTGTCACAATTGAGAGAAAGAGATAAACATATAGTATACTTAATTAATCAATGAAGAGAAGAAGCAGTGTTGTACAATTACCCACGGCCCCATACATCAGGTTGTTTGGTCTATATACTAGACAGTCTGTTCAAAATTCTGTCACTCGATAGTGAACAGGTTGTTAAATCTACCACAAAGTTCAGCTTTCTATATCAAATTAATTCCAGATTTTTACATTAATCACCAAATCTTAAGAACTCATATATGAATCCTCAATCTGGGACATAATCATCCAATATGTTAGATTTTCACAACCGTCATTGCACATAATGTCTTCCATGATTTAATTTTAAACTATTTGATCCAATAATTGTCCCAGAAGGTGCTTCTACCATTTAGGATCACGTTATCTATTTATAAAGTTCAAGAACTCTATTCCCTTTTCGCTATGGGATGATTCATTTCTATGCCCCTCTCATCACTATTTATCGGCCTAGAAGTCTACCAGGAGCTGCACCTTACTCCAGTGATTCCCTTCTCCTGGGACATCACCAGGCAATCACTCCCCAGTCTCTTCGGCCACGGGTATCACAAGAAAGATTTGATCCGTAGACCTTGAGGACAATATCTCTACATTTGGATCATGGGATGTTACAAACACCAAGCATGATATTATTACATTCAGATCCCGATTTCCCTCTCATCCTCAAATTGGATCATAAGTAAAAGCTAGAAACCTTGATCATAGGTATGTTAGTTGATAAATCAGGCTGTTCCCAAGAAACAAAAGATACATAACACAGCCCTTAAGCTCCTCAAAATAACGCCAACAAGGCAATTAAAAGTCAAAATGCCAACAATATTTCTCTGTGTAAAAATTTCCTGAACAATCTTTTGGAATGGTAATCCACATATCGAGCAGAAAGAGAAGGGTTTCAAATAAGAAAAATTGGCCTAACTAAAAGAAGTAAGAACATAAGTCAAAATTCAGTAAACATGCAGTTAATTAGTAAAATTTCCATTGATCAGAATGAATAAAAGCACACGGGCTAATTAGAGGAAAAAAATCATTATTTTAATGCTATTGTTAATATCAACAAGAATAGAAATCCACCGCACCTGTACTTGCAGTTTCAATTCCTCAATAGTATTACACAGCTCGAATCTGTTGCACGCGTCTCTGGATGTGGCTTCTTCGTTCACCCTGCATCGAGACAAGATCAGTGTCTCTCCTAAAAGGGGTAAAGATACAGGTTTTACTGCGAAAGTAAGAAGGAAGAGCAGGATTGGGATGGGAAAAATCTACCCGAGAATTACCTACTGAATCAATTGAAGACGTGAGCGATGCGAGAACCGAAGCTGCGAATTAGTGGTTCATCGAGGGACGGCCGCCGCGGCCAAGAAGCTGACCTTCGAGTTTTATTTTGGAGTCCTTTGGTTTTCAAAGATTACTTTGGAATCCTTACATTTTGCTGAAAAATTATTGGGTTCAACTTTCAAGGCGGATTAAAAAGAGTGAAATACAAAAGTGCACCATCCAAAATAGAGTTTTTGGTACTTCACACTTTAACGCTCTGTTTGGTAATAAAAAAAAAAGATTTAATTAAAATTTTTAATTATTTTTAAAAAATATATATGATGTGAATAAAGTAAGTTAATTATATTAAAAATTGTGTAGGATGTAAAATAAAATTGATTGATTTATTGAGAATTGTGTTGGATGCGAAATAAAGTGATTGTTTAATGTTGGAATTTGTGTGAGAAGAGATATTAAATAATTTTTTAAGTTTTTTAAAATAAATTTAAGATTTTAGCCATGGCTAATTTTAGCTATGATTTTTAGCCCATTGCCAAATCGGGTCTAAAATTTAAACTACCTTTTGAATTTGGTATTTCGTGTCCTCACCAAATTTAAAGCATAATTTAAAATAATGAATAAAAGGCACGATCATATATAGTAGTTTGATCTTCAGTAGACTCGTCAATTTCATTAGTTCCTATCTTGGTTCCACTAATCTAACCTTGCTATTTGAAGAAAACTTAGGAGGCATTTGGTTTAATGTTATCTTGACGTTATGTTATATTATTTAGAAAAAATAATTATTTGGTTTAATGATATTTATAAATAGTTTTTTATAATATTATAAAATTATTAGTCAAAAAATAAAATCTAGATGTCATGACATCTGGATTATATAATATAACACCAAGATAACAATGAACTAAATGTCCCCTTAAGCTTTTTTACAAGAGATTATAGCTCACACCTCAACTGAGTCTTTTCAATAGAATCAAGACTGTAGATTGAAAACAATGGAATTTTTAATAAACTCAATTTTAAACTACTTCAAGCAAAAAGCAAAATAGAAATTAAAGAAAGGCTCTAAATGGGCATTTAGGTCTCGTTTGGTTCGAGGGAAGTTTTTTGCCCAACATAAATTTCAACTATAAAAATCAACATTATTTCACATCTAATACAAATACGAATATCAGAATTAAAAGTATTTCACATTTTACATATTTTCTAATAGTAAAATAAATTTCTCTTTCATTAAATTTTAAAAAAAAAATTATTTTTTTTCATGTCTAAAAAAAAAGTTCGAACCAAACGAGGCCTTAGTGTAATATTATTGTAATGTTATATCATATTATTTAAATATCATAATATTTAGATATAATTTTTTGATTAATAATTCTATAATTTTTAGAAAATTATTTAGAAATATTATTAAAATAAATAATTATTTTTTCTAAATAATTTGATATAATATTAAAATAATATTGAATCAAATTCTCTTTAAAAGAAGATGACAAAGTGGTCTAATAATTTTATCAATATTACAATAAACAATTATACAATGCAAAACCTTTCAAGTCTCAAGAAAACTTATTTTCTTTTATTTAGAGTACTTTTTTTATTGTTTATGATGGCATTTTTAGAGACATCACAAAAAACATGATAAATTCAAGAAAAATGATCGATGTGAATAAAAACTAATTTTGAGTGAAAACAACAAGGAAAAGGATATCTTAAGTGAGAACTATTTATCAAAAACTTGTAAATTTTTTTTTAATATAACAGTTTTTCTAAAATATGTGATATAAACTATCAAAAAAGATGTGATATAAATTTTAGTCTATTTAGTGTCTGTTTGTTTGCAATAATTAAATTTAATAAAATTAAAATTAAATTTGGATGATATTTTTTATTAAAAATTATAAATAATATAAAATAAAATTAATTATTACATTTAGATATGTGAAGAATGTAATATAAGATAGTTGTTATTTTAGTATGTATGTAGAATGCGGAATATAATTTATTTTTTATTTTAAATTATGTGTTTAATATAAAATATCATTAATTTTTAATATTAAATTTTATATATAATATGATATGCCTGTTTAAAATTAATCATATTAATTTTAATTTGACTAAATAAACAGGCTCTCAGTGAAGTTAAACTTGAAAAGTAAGAGAATGTTTTTCAAATAAAAATTAATTTTGAGGATGACAATTTGAATAAAAATTTTTAGAACAACTGGTGGTAGGATGAAATTATAAAAAATCAAAGAAAATTTAATTGACTAAAGGAAAAACTCAATTTAGAACATGTGATAGAACTCGCATGAAAATCCTCCAAATCAGTTAGAATGTTGGGGACTCAGTGAGAATTGGATTGCATGATTTCTCCAGATGTTATCTTGCTATTATTTTCATTTTCAAAATGAATATATTATTTTTGAATACATTTTTTGCCTAAGGATGTCAAACAAAATCGATGATGCAGAAAAAGTTGAAGTAGCTAACGACTTTTGAGATTTTCTATGTGGAGACCGAAAAGATTAACTGTACTGTTAGACGCTTGCATACTTTTTTCGGCTTTAGTAGTCCTTAAGGCAACAAATGAGAGCAGTACTGTAATACTTTCTCAAAACTAATGATTATTTTATGCTATACTTTTTATTAGATTTAGTAAGATTTGTGTGGTATAAAAAGAGATAAGCTTTGATTGCACTTAATTTTATTTGATTAATGGTCTTTGATAAAGGTTCTTCAACAAAAATACTTTGCTATCGGATTATTAACGCATAGGCAAACTTGTCTTCTCGTGATCTTGCCACGTGCATGACCTAAATTAAAGCTCAGATTTCAACGTAACATATATCTTATATATGTTTGATCGAATAACATCTCAAGGGAGTAACATTTAACTCAAATTCAGCAAAATCAGCTTATAATTGTTTTTGAGATAGAATTTTATCTCATGATTTTTTGTATTACTTAGTCTGTGGTATATTAAAGTTTTGTGATATTCATATATTAATTATTCATTTTTAAAATATTATGAGGTACACATTCAGCTTTTTAAATGTTATGTATTACCATTATATCCTGTAAATTAAAATAAATAAATATTCACATTAATTTATTTACTTAAAATAAATATGATAAAATTTATAAGGAATAATTAACTACATGCAACACAATTTAGTTTTATTTATGCCTTACTCATCCATTCTTAGTTAATTATGTTATGCACATTTTAAATATTATAAAATCTTACGTACACACATTTAAGTTAAAATTTAATCAAAATCTATTTGAAAAAAAAATTTCTGTTAGTAAATCATTAAAATTATATTTTTACTATTAATGATATATATTTTTTCTCTTCCTCAATACCACACTAAAGCGTTGATTTATCCTAAAATCAATTCATGTCACGGATGTCTTTTTCCTTTGCCGCCACCTAAACATTAAGATTTTAAGATTTTCACTCAAAATATATTTAAATATCCTTAAAATAATATGATGAACTACCCAGATTTTTTGTAATCTAACTATAATTAGGTTATTGAAAAATTATGATTACTCATTATAATAGAAAATAAGTTAAAATGTGTGTATGTAAGATTTTATAATGTTTTGAGTGTGCATAGCATAATTAATTAAGAATAGATAGGTAAAATATAAATAAAACTAAATTATGTGATATGTAGGTAATTATTCCAACTTATAAATACAACAAACTTCCTTATTATACTCATATTTTTTGATAGTTTTTTTTTATAGGTATTTTTTGGTAGTGTTAAATATCAGATTTCGGGATCAACTTCCTGTGGCAGTTATTGAAACTCATGATGGAATGCGCTTGAATGCGCACTCAGGTGGCAATCCGGCTACTCTGTCGTTTCTGCAGCGCGTCCATCTGCAGTAAATGCCGGCGGCAGCGGCAGCGGCGGCGGCGGCGGCGGCTCTTCTGACGGCCGCCCCCGTTCCTTTAGCTAACACTGCTGGCAGAATCAGCTATAAATGTAACAGGAGCTTACATCGCCAAAACCCTACCCTTTTCCCCGAAATCCGCAGTCGTACCCTCTTTTTTCCGTCCACCCACCTTGTTGAACTCCTCCAGCACCGCCACCGAAACATCGTTTCTCCTCTTACAGCAGCCGCTTCCAACTCATTCCTTCCAGTGGGAGGCTCCAAGGCGGGAGATTCCGGAGTCGCCGGGCTTCTGGAAAGGCTGCGGGCTTGGGGACACTTCCTGCCTGGAGGGCGCTGGTGGGTTTTCCAAGGATGTGACGGTGTGAATAGGGATGAGGAACAATGGAAGAAGGGTGTTCCCGTGCTCTGTGCCCTCAGGCAGATGTGGTTTCTGGTTGCGCGCGACAGATGGGTGATCTATGTGGCGTTTGCTTCCCTCGCTACAGCTTCCGTAAGGCGTTTTGCACGTCAGGCTTGCATTTGGATCTTTATTGGTGAAACGAGATTCTATACATTTATTGTTACAGCCCGGCCCACTGTAATCCGCTGTAGCTTATTTGGCCTCACTTTGAATTTAGGCATGTTAACATGTGCTTTGTCAATATAGGATTTGCCTAGGAGTGCCATGCGCATACACTCTTCCTATGGGCAACATTAAACCCCTTTGGGACTCAATGTTCTTGCTTAAATTTGCACCACCATCGGTCATAAGGAGCAGCTTCTATACCATATGTATCAGCCCAACTCACAGTAGATAGTTTTTGCTTTTGCTTAAGGGGTCTCACTATTTCAAAGTACATTATAGAACTTAAGATATGCTAACATATATATATATATATGTATATATAGCATGCATCCCATGTTTTACTGAAGTGGTATTTACCTAAGCGTGTCATATATAACCCCTTGGGTTTCACATTTATTTAGTCAAGTTAACATTTAACCACTTTAATGTTAAACTTAAATGATGATACTTTTATTAATTTTTATATAAGACCTAAAATAAAATTAATTTTCATCATGGGATCGATGTAGGACATGAACAGTGATATAGTTTGCATTTTGGGATTTATGTAAGATATGAAATGAAGCTTATTTTAATTCAATTTCTTAAAAAATTTCTATCATGTTTGTTCAACAAGTTTTAACGTGCTATTGTCAGGTCTCAAGTTCCGGATAAGAAACGCGAAGAGTTGCGATATATATGTGTGTATATACATTTATAGCTTGCATCCCATGTTTTACTGATGTGGTATTTACCTAAGTGTGTAATATATAACCTCTTGGGTTTTACATTTATTTAGTCAAGTTACTGTCTAACCACTTTAATGTTAAACTTAAATGATGATACTTTCTTTGATTTTTATGTAAATCCTGAAATAAAATTAATTTTTATTGTGAGATCGATGTAGGATGTTGAACTGTGATTAGTTTTCATTTTGGGATTTTTGTAGTATATGAAATGAAGTTAGCTTTAGCGCAATTTTTTAAAAGATTTACGTTGTGTTTGTTCGACAATTTTTAACACGCTGTTGCCGGGTCTCAAATTCTAGATGAGAAATGTGGAGAGTTGCATTAGGTAGTTGACAATCAGCGTAAACTTGTTGAACAAACATGATATGAATGATGAATCTTTTAAGAAATTATGCTAAAGATAGGGTGTTTCCTGAAAGGGACGTAATGTATTGCCTGAATATAATAAAAAGTGTGTAAGAGCTACAGCATTGGTGCCCGGTGTAGTGATAAATGAATAAGGGTTTCTACATTATAAACGGATTCAGGTAAAGAAGCTAGTTCACGTGATAAATGAATAAGGGTTTCTACATTATAAACGGATTCAGGTAAAGAAGCTAGTTCACGATATTAAAATAAGGCTAAGGATTTGAAATATAAGCATTCTGACAGGCAAGTCAATAGAGTTAGTGAATATTATGGTTTATATAAGGATTAATATTTTGTGCTTTAGGAAACAAAATGAGTAAGGGAGAAAAAGAAATTGATAGCTTAAGTTTCAAATTTTGGTACTCTGGTAAGAATAGAATTAAAAATAGAGTGGATATAATTTTTGATAAAAGTTTGAAGGATTATGTAGTAGAAGTCAAGAGGAATGAAGATAGAATTATAGCCTTAAAAATTATTATCAGTGAGATGATTGTTAATATTGTAAGCATGTATGCTTCCCAAGTAGATTAAATGAGAGTGTAAAAGAAAATATTTGAAATGATTTAGAAGAGTTGGTATAAGGAATACCTCAAAAGGAGAGATTATTTATTGAAGGAGATTTAAACAGACATGTTAAAAGTGTTGCTGAGTAATTTAATAGCATTTACTGTGGCTATAATTTTGGGAAGATCAATGAAGAGGGTAAAATTATTTTAGAATTTTTTATAAATTATAATTTTTTAATTGCTAATATTTTATTTAAGAAAAGAGATGAGCATATTATCACTTATAAGAATGAATCTTAAAAAATACAAATTAATTATTATTTTTATTAAAAAATAGGATCGCTTGAAATGTAAAAATTATAAGATTATTTCAAGTAAATGTTTGACTACCCAATATCGATTAATAGTTTATATTTTAAAATGAAGAGCTAAAAAAGAATAATAAATCAAAACAATACTTTCGAATTCGATGGTAAAATCTAAAGAATAAAAATAAAAATATCTTTGAGGCTCTGTTTGACAACTGACTAAAAAAAGAGCTTATTTTAGCCATGACTAAAATCTTAAATTTATTTTAAAAATTATTTTATATCTTATCCTACACAAATTTTAATATTAAACAATCACTTTATTTCATATCCAACGCAATTTTTAATATAATTAGCTCACTTTATTTCACATCATACACATTTTTCTAAATATTTTCACAAAATTTTTTCAAATATTTTTTTTTTACTCCAACCAAATAGAGCCTAAGAAGAGAGTTTTAGAATATTGGTACTTACACATTGAAGGAGAAGCTGATCTTATGTGGTCAGAGATTACTAATTGCATTTACAAGATTGCAAAAAATTTATTGAAAAAATTTAAAGGAAAAGCTCTAAATAATAAAGAAGCAATATAAGAAAAAATTAAGGAAAAAAATGTTTGTTATAAATATTGATTTAAGTGCAAGAGAAGAAAATTTAAAAAAGTATAAAATTGCTTGACAAGAATTAAAGAAAGCAGTCAGTAATATAAAGAAGGTGATTTTTTATGATCTTTAGAGGAAATTGAACATTAAAAAAGAAGAAAGACATATATACAAGCTTATTAAAGTAAGAGATAAGAAAATTAAAAATCTTGTTGGAGTAAAATACATTAAAGATGTGGATCATAAAGTACTATTTAAATATAAAGACATTCAACACAAATGGATGTGCTGCTTTGAAAGGTTTTTCAATAGTGATTGTGATAATATGATTAATTTTACTGATTTTAGCATTCTAAAAGAAGATAAAAAATTGTTCTTATATCTGACGTATAAGGAAGTTGAAGTTGGAGAGGCTTTGAAGAAGATAATATGTAGAAAAATAATTGGACCAGATGACATTCCAACAGATGCTTGAAAATGTACGAGAGATGAAGGAATTTTTTGGCTCACTCGATTGTTTAATATGATTTTGAAAACTAAAATGATGCTAAATGAATAAAAAAAAGAGTATATTGGTACCTATTTATAAGAATAAAGGCGATATACAAGATGGTATTAATTATAGAGAAATTAAGTTAATGAACCATACTTTAAAACTTTGAAAGAAGGTGATTGAGCATATATTATGTCATGATATTAGGATATCACAGAATCAATTTGGTTTTATGCTTAACAGATCTATTATAAAAGTTATTCATTTATTGTGAGGTTTAATGGAGATGTTTAGGGAGAGAAAAGAAGATCTGCATTTGATTTTATTTATTTAAAAAAAACTTATGATAAAGCTTCAAGGAAAGTGCTTTGGAGAGTTTTTAAAAAAAAGAATTTTGCACTGCTTACATTCAAGTTATTCAGGATATGTATAAAAGGGCTGTTACATATGTTCGAACATAAGAGAATTTGAGTAAAAAGTTTTCTATTTTAGTTGGATTACATTAAAGCTTGGCATTAAGTTCATATCTCTTTATGTTGACTATGAAAGTTTTGATTAGACACGTTCAAGAAAAAGTGCTTTGATGTATGTTTTTGTAGATATTTTTTTCGTTAACAAAACTAGAGAAAATGTTAAGGTATAAATATATGAAGTAGAATTTAAGTTATGAAAGAAGCACTTGTAGTGGGGAGATAATTGATAATCAAGTCATCAAGAAAAACGAGCATTAGATATCTAATATCAATCGTACAGAAGAATGGAGACGGTACTCCTATTACCAGAATCCAAGCAGGATGGATAAAGTGAAGGAGTGCATTTGGCGTATTGTGTGATAGAAAAATTTTACTCAGACTTAAAGGTAAATTTTATAGAACAATTGTTAGGCCAACGATATTATATAATGCTGAATGTTGGCATATAAAGCAGAAATACATAAATAAAATGAGTTACAGAAATGAGAATGCCAAGGTGGATGAGCGGGTACACACGAAAAAATAAAATGAGAAATGAGTATATCTGCGAGAAGGTTGAAGTGATCTCAATTGAAGATAAGCTTAGAGAGAGTTGACTTAGATGATTTGGACATATTAGTTGTAAGCCGATAGAAGCTCCAGTAAAAAAAAATGAATTATTTGATCTTGCTCATGTAAAAAGTGGAAGAGAAAAACTGAAAAAGATATGACCAAAAACTATAAGGAGTGATCTCATATATTTAGAGGTAAATAAAGATTTATTATTTGATAGAGTGTAATGAAAATAAAAAATTCATGTAGTTGATTTTGTCTAGTGAGATAAATGCTTAGTTTTTTATTATTATATGAAATGAAGTTAGCTTTTTTTTATTTTTAATTGAAATATGTATTAGATGTGAAATATAATTAATTTTGATCTTTTTATTTGTGTAGGATGTGACGTGTTAAGGGAATTTTAACGTGGTTAAAATTATCCTAATTAGACAAACACGCCTAGTGGTGTTTATCTGTTATTGGAAGTGCTAGAGCATGGGTACGGACCTTGCATCTAGATAGCATTTGATGAACTATCCAAGTTGATGTACAATGGAGGCAATGCTTGCTCTGGTTTTAATTGTTTGCCTGGAAATGTGGAAGAAATAGAAGATGAATCTTTTACGAGGATAATATGTGAATAGATTGATTAGAAATTATGGTAAAAGTGAGAGTAACTGATACTATGTCATTTGCTGTATTAAGTAATTTTACCAAAGTATATACGGCATAAACACTTGAGTTATGCTAGGTATCTCAAGGTTTAAGGAGAAAGATAACACTAAAAAGAACATGAACCTAACCAGCCAAATATATTGCGCTCGTTTTCTCTAAAAGATGTACCAAGTGCAAGAGGCATCCAGTATTGTGGTTCTTGATAGAATTAATATACCCAGCTCAGCACTTGCATGACAAAGATACTATTTTTGGCTTGAATTTATGTTCTTTATGTCAATCCAAGGTTTCTGACGTTTGTGTAATCTTTTTATGTTTTTAGTGACAATAATTACCTGATAATTAACCAAATTGATTAAGAATTATGAGAACTCTATTAAGTATAAGTTTGATAAACAATGTATTATAAGGAGCCTGCTTCAGTTGGCAACAAAAACTTTAAAATATTTAGCAGAATGTTGAAATTTTATTTATATTATGCAAGTTTCATTAGAATTTTGTAGTTCATTTCTAAATATTTCGTTTGGATACATTATGCTTATTGTTTCTTATACTAACTTTAGTATTTGTTAACACAAAAAAAAACTTTAGTATTTGTTTGTTCCTGTTTAATTCTGACACACCTTATATAATTTTTGACTACTGCTCATTATACAACACTATGTATGGTTGCCTATATTTTCCTTTAGAGGTCATCAAATTTCAAATTTTGTGCAGTACTTCCTATAACCTGTTTCTTACACATGCACTTATTTGGTTATATCCTTTGGTTCAAATATTCAACTTAGATGATTCCTTCATATGTGAAAAGGGAACTATTTCAGCGTTGTTTGCTGTTATAATGTGTACAATGTACATATTTTTATCTCCCTTGCAATTCTTTGATATGTCTTTCAGCATCAGTCTAGATAGGAAAATTATTGTTTTATGTATTAATATCTGAATTAGTCATAAGCTACAAGATTTGATTTCTTTTTGCAGAGGAATTATCTCAAAAGTATAAAAATACATTGCTAGGTAAACAACTTATATTAGGTTTGTTGAGAAAATATGTGAGCTTTCAAGGTGAGATCATCCAAAAAGTTTATGTTTTCTTAGTCTTTCTTGATTGAATCTTAGGAAAGAAAATATTAAAGGTGGGTCAATCTAAGCGCATTTTTTATTCAAATTAGAGATTCATGAAGTGCTATCTATTGTCATACTTCATTTGCAAGCAGAGTAGGAATTTTCTTATATTTTATAAACTGTTTTGTTTAACTTATGACAGTTTGATCCTTTTTGGACGAGGCACATGATTTGTGTAAGATGGTTTTTGTGTATGTGTGTGTGTGTGGGAGCCTAGATAATGTTTGGGAAATCTAGCAAGGGGTCTGCCATAGTTAGTGATGGGAGGCAAAATATTGTCAAATAGCTTGTAGGTTTCTGTTTGTTTTATATTGTTTTATTGTATTTCATCACTTGTTTAAAAAAGAAGCTTCACATAAACTAGATGATGCGGGACAGATGAATGATAATGCAGTTTAGAGATCAGCAATATTACAAGGCAGAATATTCACAAAATAATGCTAAATATCAGAGGATAATTTTGTGATGACTGAGAAATTAATTAAACCCGTAAAAGCTGATTCCTTTCAAAATCTTAAATAAATTAGATCGAAGGTAATTGAAAAATTACCAATTCAGATTAGGGTGCAATCCGATTTTCAACAAATCAGAAACGGGGAACAGGACTAAGGATCTCACAATATTTAACCAACCGTAATTTAAATTTGCTCAATAATGAAAGGTCGCACAGGTGGAACAAGTTCGAGCAAATCACAAGCAAGCAGAAAAATTCAGATTATTCGATTTTACCAGGTTGAAGGTTTTGTTGGAATTCGTACTTGAGTAAGAGACTCCAGGGACCACGACGTAATTTCCCTAAAGATTAGGGCTCGGGCAGCTGATGCATAGGCGCAGGCGAGCGAGCGGGCTCGGATGCGGACGCGCGGGCGGGGGTGGCGAGCAAGCCGGCGCACTGNTCTGCGCGGGAGCCGGCGCAGGCGTGTCGTCGGTGATGTGGCAACCTGACGACCTGATCACGTCAAACTGGCGAGCTAGATCTAAGAACGCAAACAAGCAGGCAGAGTGGATGAGAATGAGTCGAGGCGAATGTGAGGGTGCAAGATGAATGGAATCGAACCCGAAGTGAAGAGCTAGAGCGGGTGGAGTTTAGGGATTCTCACCCAAGGCCCAAGCCCTTCCCTATCCAGGATATCGATTCATTCCAAAATCAAATAATCCCCAAGGGAAAACACAACTCAAGTTTATTCAGCATTAAGAAAAATAAGAGTAACATGGAGGAGTTTATATAGGCCTCCATATAGACTTACTCAATAAAGAAAAATACGTAATGTAATAAATTCCTCACACAAACGAGGAAATACTAGATAACATGCCTAAAATAATGATTACTGAAATAGAAACAACTAATACAAATAAATGCGAGAAATATAATCATCCCAAAATGAAATCTCCAATCAATCAGAATGAATAAGAGATTTCCAATCCATCGAGTCAGCGATCCGCAGCATCCATCTTTCCAAATCCGTCCTAATAGTCAATCAATCCAGATCGAAGTAGTATGGCTAGATCTCGGCCGTCGACGGTAAACTCTGCCAGGAATGAATCGACGGTCGATCGTGATGTCCCCACCACTAGACTTCTTAGATAATATTAGATGACCATAAGGCATCATAACTATATGTTTCTTTTTTGTTTTTTTTTTAATTTATGGATAACTGAGATATTTAGATTGGTTTAGATATAGGTCTTCTTAAAACTTCACCTATATTGAGCATTGTTATTTATATTTGCATAGTCAGCCCCAATCTCGGAGGAGGGTTGCGATAGGTTGACAATTAGCGTAAACTGGCATTTCTCAATTAATTGTTGTTGTAATTAATGTTATGTACCTTCTTTTAGGAGGGAGGGAGAGGAGGGGGGACAAAGGATGGGAGGGGAACAAATTTCTTCTTCTATGAGGGACAAGTGCATGAAATGCAAACTAACAAAGTCATACACCCACCATTGACCGACTGTTTAGGTGGCTCCAATGGGATTAGGCTGAAATAAGGAACTTTGTTTTGCAACTGCTCTATTTCTGCACTCTGAACGATTAGGCAGGTGTCAAGGGTCAGTTCATGGTGGGGGCATGGACAGAGGGAGAGAGGGATGAGAGAAGGGAGAAAGAGGTGTTGATGTTGTATCCGTCCCCTTTATTCTACATATTAGGTGTTATACTTTTGAATTTATGCATACTTTACCTTTTTTTGTTTTTTATTACCCTGTTGGTGAGTTTTATGGTGATTAGTTTTCCAAGATTTATGAAATACTACGTTTTTCAAATATTTTCGAGTAGGAAACCTAGTAAGAATAATGCAACAGTTTTTTATTTTGAGCCAGAAAGAATATATTATTATGTGTAATGAGATGTATAATAATTTTAATTTTTATTTGTGTAGGATATAAAATTAAACATGTTTTTTTTATTAAATATAAGTTTGAAGTGAAACACAGTTGGCTTTTAATTTTAGAAATTTTATAGACTGTGAAATAAATTTGATTTTTTTATATTAGAGTTTGTATTGGATGCGAACTAAAAAATAAAAAAATTTGGGCTCATTTTAACTTGAACCAAATAAAGTTTTTGGATATTTATTGGAAGGTCTATTAGTGGTTTATTCTTCTAAGATGAATTGTTCTTTCTATACATGGAACTATTTAGTGATCATTAAATGTGTACTTGTTTTTCTCATTTATCTTTTAATTCTTTCTCTTTAATTTTCTCATTGCAAATTATAGCTTGCAGAATTGTCAATACCACATTTCTTGACTGCGTCCATCTTTTCGGCACAAAGTGGCAAAAGTAGCATTTTTTATAAGAATGCGAGAATCTTAGTTTCGTTGTGTTTGGCATCTGGAATTTGCAGGTTAATATTAGTTTATGTTTTTTTTGTTCTTATCTTTCTTATAAATTTTATTTGTGAAGTTCTCTAAGAGCAAAGTTTCTTTATTAATACAAATTTTTGCAAATTAATTTCATCATTTGTTTATCCTTTTTCTTTAGTTTGGATTAAGTATACAGTCTATATGCATGTTGACAAGCTTTTCTAGCTGTGGATAGCAAGTTTAATGATTTGTTCCACCATATTGATGGTAGCATGAGATGTAAGTAGTTTGAATGCCATAGTGCATGTTGTTGTTCTTGGAAACCTTAAATGTATAACGTAATAAAACTAATATCATTTTCTTGCCCATTACAGAAGGGATTTCCTATATATAATAAGAGACCATATACAATATTCCTACAACAATAACAACAATAACTAAGTCTTTATGTCACTAATTGGGATTAGCTACACGAATCTTTTGTTTTCATTACACACTATTAGTTAACAATATATAATATTCTTAAAGAATAAAAATATAAACATTGCCCAATAAGTAAAACAAGGTTGCAAAAGTAAATGAAAAAAATAGATCTTACATAAAAGTATTCATATAACGTCTAGGTATTTGTTGTGAACTTTTTGTATTTTGTCTTGTTGATTTGAATTAAATGTATGTTTATTTAGAATTTAAAATTTGGATAATAACTAAGCCAAGTCTCGTGTGCGAGATTCGAGCCAGATGCCCAAACCTCATGTGTGAGGTTAGAGGTTGCAAAGTAAGCCTGATTAGTTACATATCATGAACGATGAACAGAGCAGCGTGCACGATAATAAGTGTAGTGAGCTTTTAAGTGTCACGTGTACAGCTGATGCTGAATCCAGATGTTAACAATATGCTAGGTTGGTTAACCATATCCTAAAGAGAGTTGGTGTTGGAATTTAGCATTCAACCATGTTAAGTGGCATGATCTTCGTGCCACGTGTAGGAGAAGTGAAAGTTTAAATGTTATGTGAATGACGTGACAAGGTTTAAGGAAAAGTATTTATACTAAAAAAAAGAGGATTATTGTTAATATCTGATTTTGCCTATGTTTTCTTTCCACTCTCATTCTATTTTGTTCTGCTGGAGCTGGACAAACAGCCAAGGTAAAGAGAGAATTCTGGGAAGGAATCCTGATAAAAAGCCGATTACAATGGCTGACACAAGGTAGACAATTTATGCATATAAACTTTAGAAATTCAAGCTCTAATCAAGTATTTTGAGCAAATTAATATGCATATATTATTATTGGATTGTAATGCTTGAATATTGCACGCAAGGTGAAGTATTAAAGTTAATTGTGAATGTTTTACAGATATTTTGCTTTGCTGAAATATTTCTTAGAAGAATAAACTCATTTTTAGTGCGAAAATGTTGTAGCTGTTGCTATCATTTTACTTTTTATTGGGTTATATGTTGATTTGATGACAACAAGAATGTTAAGTCTAAAGGACTTATTTGAAAGATGAATTAAATTAAAAATTATGCGAAAATTGGTTAAGACGATTTTCTCGTGGTATACGTATCTGCCCAAAATTGAGCATTGGTGATTTCAAGTGATGATCGTTGAGGACTGTTCACAATATGCTACTGAACTCCAGTCTACCGCTAAGCGATTGATAAAAATGCTATTAATTTTCAGTCTACCGCTGAGGGTATGATTGACAATGATGTTACTGATCTCCAGTCTACTGCTGAGGGTATGATTGGTAATGATCTATGACATTGTATTATCATGGGTAGTCGCTGAGGACTATTCAATTTTGTTTGGGCAGAGTGACGATACACCGAGAAATCAGGGCCAGTTGACGAAAGTAAATTTAAACTTCATTTCCGATGGTATTGATAACGGGATCGGGGAGTAATGTATATGATGTTACGAGGGATGCTATAGTTTAAGCATCGTAACCGATATTATGACTGATGCTATAACTTAATCATCGTGAATCGATGTTATGGGAATGCTAGGATTATTGTATCCAATGTTCTGATATATGTCGTATCCGATGTTATGGACTGTTATGTGTCGTAACCGTTATTGTGAGTCGAGGAATATCTTATCCGATATTATGGGTGATACTGTGGTCGATGTTGAGGAAGGTCGAACTAGCGGATCGAACATATCATATCCGATGTTATTGGCAATGCTGTTAAGCATCGTAACCAATGAGGGGATGTTGTAGGTTAATCATCGTGACTAGTGTTGGAACGGCCGAACCATCAGTATCGAGGTTTGAGGTCCGCAAATGAGATCTGTTGAATTAGCATTGTAAATGAGATTTTCCCTCTGAATACCTCGTGTAAGGGCCAATAAGTAGACTTGGATAATATTATAAGATGATAGATGTGCTTATATAATTTTGTATTTAGTATGGATTTTGTCTACTCAGTTGATTTAGTGGACTAATGCCTTTTTAGCAGGTACTCATTTACCAAGGCATGCACAGGGAAAGGGCAAGGAGTTGGATGAGGCCTAATGCTTTTTTTTGTTTATTTCAATGTGTAATTCTGGACTTAATGTACTCAAACGATCTTTTGAGATGTTTAATAACAGCGATGTGTTAGATGAAAACGGTATGCTATATAATATCGATCTTCTAACATCGATCTTTGTTTTTTATTTGCTGAGGTTTTATGTTTCCGTCCTTATTTTTCGTTACACCCTCTCCACCGACGGGAGTAGAGTGGGATGTGACAAAGTGCTCTCGACGGGAATAGAGTGGGATGTGACAATTTATAATGCATGAAAACCAATTGAATTGAATAAAAACTACTCTATTTTCATAGTCTCATTACTAGCACAAACTCATATTATTTCGTAGGGATGGAATTGCAGCAATTATGTTTGAAACACGAAACTTGCTACTTGAACCTTAGTAGATTTTGAACAGTCTCTATTTACTTGTAATGCTCGCTCCAAATGAAATTAATTAGATTCAAAAAGTTACTGCATATGTACATATATATGCTCATTTATATAATTATATGTATATATGTTTTTGTATTATACTCATATATGTATTATTGCTAAAATAGAGGCACTTGTATTGAGGAGGTGAAAACGATGATCAAGTTATTGGGTTGCAGTTTAGATTGGTCTGGGTTACTATAGATTTATTAAGGATAATTATTACTCAGTTGTATTTCCAACAAAAAAAAATTACTTAGTTTTATGCCTCTCTGTTCACCTTAGAGGGTGATCTTTTTGCTGGTGACCGGTGCTGGAAGATTTCTACTCAGCCAAGGATCTAGGTGTTCTTATAAAGACTATGCAAGGAAGCTATGCCTATAAGAACTTGGTTATATTGGGGATGGTTAATTGATACGGCTATGTGCCCCTGGGATGTGGAGTGGAGGAAAGTGTTATGTACTTGGGTTTTGATTGTAGACTCTATAGAGTAGTGCGAGATATCCTTTAGCATCATTATGAGTGATTTTTACTAACCCTTTGTAGATAAAGCTCGAGACAATGTTGAGGGTGACCAGTTGTAATAGACGGGACCTACGACTTCAGTTAGAAGTCGCAACACTTTATTATTACTGGGATGCCCGTAACTCTAAAGTGCATAACAAGCCAGTCCTCTCAGCAAAAGCTATTGCTACCATTGTGCTAAACTTCACAGTTAGTGAATTGTCCTATTGTAGGAGCAACTGGAACTCAATAACCCTCTCAAGGTCATGTATTCCTACCTTAAATACTTCGGCTACCCACATCCTAGATGGATCAAAGTAAACTTTGATGGTTCAGTGCAATGAGGGGGTGTAACTAGAGCTAGATTTATCATTAGGGACCACTTAGTTGACTTCATTTGAGGTGGAGGCAAAAGGATCTTGACAAGTGCGGTGCCTATTAGTGAAAAATGGGTAGCTCTTAAAGAATTGAAGGCCATGCCAAATGATGTGCTAAGGACTTTTGGGATTTGGTTAGATGAAGACTCAATGGAGGTGTTTCAACTCATTAATAGGAACTTACACAAACATGGAGTCAATTAGAGCCAAATACTCCCCACATGTTAAGATGGCCAACTACAATGCTTAATCTTGGAGCCGTTAGCACATCCATACCATTGGTGGAGTGTAGTGAAGCGCACCAGGTTGAAACTATAGCAAGCCTTAGAGATTATTGTGAAATATCATATGTAGCATTAGAGTATCCATGAACTAGCAACAATAGAGAATGAAACTGAACCAACCTTGTACTTGGGTACATGGGACAATAATACCTGGTAGCCATCAAGAGGAGATGCAGTAAAACAATGTGAATGACGATTTGGATTAGCAGCAACACACACCAAAGAGAGCACTAGACCCATTGTAGAAGATAAGTGGAGACCAAGTAGAAGGTCAAGAGTAGATATATATTGTCATGATATCTCACACAAAGATTTTGTACTTAAGCATATTATGAACATACTTCTTTCATTCACTTTTTGTAAACTTACTCACGTATAGTGTAACGTAAATAGTGCTACTGATTTTTTGGTATACTTTGCTATGTTAGATAATTTTAATTAGGATAAAGGTATATCTCTCCCTATTGATTTTTATAACATCTTCAAAGGGGATGTTGACTAACTCTTGTGCCTTTTTACACTAGTTATAGTGTAATGCTATGACAATACTAATTTTCAAAAAAGATACTTTGAATTAATCTTATAAAATAGTAATGAATTAGATAGTGATATCATTAGCATGATCCATGCAAGATAAATTAAGTGCAATGATACATCTATTGTATTGTATGATAGAAAAATTTCACTTAAGCTTAAAAGTAAATTTTATAGGATAATTTAAGACTAGTAATATTATATGATGTCGAATGCTAGTTTACAAAGCAAAAACATACCAAAAAAGTGTTGTGAAAATAAGGTTGATAAGATAGGTGAGTGAGTATACATAAAAGAACATGATAAAAAATAAGTATATCTGTAAAAAAGTTGTAGTAGTCTCAATTGAGGGAAGATAAATATAAAAATAGTCAACTTAGATGGTTTGAGCATATAAATCGCAGTTTGGTAAAAGTTTCAGTAAGGGGAGTTCGGTTATTGGATTTTGCCTATACAAAAAAATACAAAAAAAACATGAAGGAAATATTAGGAATGGTCTTTGCATACTTGAAATTAAATGAGTTTTTATTTGATAGAGTGTAATAGAAATAAAAAATTTATATTGCCGACCTCACCTCTTGGGATAAAGGCTTGGTTGTATTGTACTCATGTATGTATAGTGTATATTTGGTTCTTTAGGCAGTTTGAGAGAGAGATTAAGGTATGTATACACACATACCTATATTCAATACTTATATGTATAAGATGGGGTTTTTGTTTTATTGTGTTTTGGGATTATCTAATGTAAAATCTATTGTTAGAATCATCTACTTCAAATATACTACATACTACTTGTCTCATCATTTTCTATAATCACTTGACATTGGTTGTGCTAGTGGTGGTGATTTTTCAGAATAAATATTAAGAATATATAAAAAGAATTATATTTATTGGAGTTGTCTACGTCGTGTAGAACATAATACACATACTATTTATGGTCATTAAACAAAGTTTGACATTTTGGATAGGTGAACTTCATGACTAAAAAATTAAGTCATTTTTTCCACAAATTACATTGACATTAGTACTATACTTTTTGTACTTTTGTAAGGAAAGTTTGAAAGTTTTGGACTATTGAAATACTTGAGTTAGAAAAATTGATGAACGGACATCTCTATGTTCTTATAAACTATTTGGTCTCTCAAAGTGCTCAATGAATAACCAAGAGACCATAAAACAAATCGAACTGAATTCATAGTGAGCCTTGGTACCCTAGAAAAAAAATGTCAGTCCAATTTTGCACTAGCTTTTTAAGGGGTGAATGACTTTTCTCCTCCTAGGAGAGAAAAGTCCCTTTCTTTCTCTGTATATATATGTGTGCATATATCATAAATAAATATATATATATATATATAGATATATGTATATATATCTTTTGTACGTACATGTAATGTACATATATGCATGTAAATATACATATATTTATTTAACATGTATATTAAGGCATAAGTAGTCCAAGATGTTTAAGTACAGACTCAAGATTAAAAGTTTCTAACTTGAAAGCAAAAGCTTTCAGTCTTGGTTTGAGGTTTAATTGGTTGAACGCGACTTGGTGCGTTCTCTATTGTTTCATTTTAAAGTGAAAAAAACTGACATTAAATCACTTTACAACTCTCATTCTTGATTTATATTTTCTATTTAAGGTTTTGTATCATTACCTCTCTCACTTTCTTGTCACAACATTTTTGTATCACATCTTGCATTATATTACATATTATGCCCCTATGTTTTCCTGAGTTTTCTTTTGTTGTATTGTCTGCTCAAGTGAAAATTTTGAACTGGTATGTACAAAAGACTAGAATAAAGTTTCTGATATGATTTCTGATGTAATATCAGTGGATTGCGGACTTGTTGCTTCGCGATTGCAAATATGATATTGGTAAAATTGATGAATTGTATGTCTTTTACTTAAAAATTGCTTAGGTTTCCTCATGAGGGAGACAATGAACTTTATTGCATTTTGCAGGTTAAACGAATGAGGGAAATGTTATATTCCACTCTCCTTTTTCAGGTTCTGTTGGAAGTGTCTAAGTTTCTCATGCATCGTCTACTTTTTTGTTTTATTATTCAATTGAATGCATTCTATCATCTTATTATCTCTTGCAGGATATAGCATTTTTTGATGAAGAAACGGTTGGAAATTTAACGAGTAGGCTTGGTTCAGATTGTCAGCAAGTATCCCGTATCATTGGAAATGATCTTAATTTGATATCACGAAATGTTCTTCAGGTGACATACATATATGACTTCTTTTTATATTTCTTTGTGCAGTTTTCGGTTGGCTCGCAATGATACTTAATCTGCTATGAACGTGATATAGGGGGCGGGCGCATTAATATATCTGTTTATACTATCTTGGCCTCTTGCACTATCTATGGTTCTAATCTGTGCTACCTTATCAACAGTAATGTTTTTTTATGGCCGGTAAGATTTTCATTCTTCAATTGTTTTGAGTCATTATCTGTGACCTCATTCCCTATATACATTTAAATAATGCATGTGGAAGTTGCCCTTCTTGCAATCTTGTATCTAAAATGTTTATTTATAAAATTTAAGTCCTACAATTGTAAATTATTAGTTAATCCTATTTATGAAACATATGCATGCTATATGAAAGAGAGTGTTGGGCAGTCAAGTGGCGAAATGATGAATAAACTACTGTAACTCAAATGTAGATACTTAGATATATGAGTGTCAACACTAGACTTAACTCGTTAAAAATGATCGTATTATAGACTGCATAAAAATGATCATATGTGAGGGAGAGGGTATGCATGATATGTATAAACGATAAGATATAGGAGGAAATGTTGAAATGGTTTATGATAACGTTCATCGTCAACCTATATATTCTTATATGTAAATGTGAGAGAATCTAGTTAAAGGTGCCAATTAAGGGAAGAAATGATTTAAAATGACTTCAGATAAAATCATTACACTGACCTAGGATCAATTGGGCTCACGGGGTGCATTGCTTAAAATAGTGTAGAGCTGAACGAAGAAGAGAAATCCATTTAACTAACTCTACCTAGTTTGCAATTAAGGCTTTGCTTGTTTTTTATGTAAATATTTCAAGAAATTTGGGTGAATGTAAAGATAAATTGAAATCGAAAATTGAAATCGACCGAATTGACTCAAAAATCTTTTGATTAAGATGAACTAAAGTTTTGGTATATTGAATATTGGTTGTGGCTTTCATTTTTATTTTTCAATTTTTAAAATTTATTCTAGCTTCGAGTTTGGTTTTTTAGCTTAGAAAACCATTGGTTAACCCACCAAACCACCAAACCAATAACGTATTAGATTGTGGTTTGGTTCGAATTAGAATCTATATTATAAATTATTTGCTGAAAATATCTTTTACAGGATACCTCTTTATGTTTTTGGGTGTTGTACTTGTTGGGGACTTATGCTGGTTCCTTGGATCCTCCCAATGTGGCCTCACCTCTTACCTTCTGGGTCCAAAGTGTGAGTGAACTTAGGGTGAAGCACTGAAACCCCAAGCCTTACCTCTTATAAATTATTTGCGGGAAATAACTTTTACGGGATCCCCCCATGGTCAAACTAACAAACTAAACCAACCGGTCTGGAGGAGTGTCAAAGAGTACTTGTTATGTATAGGGTTTAGGATTTAGATTAGTGGATAAACAAGAATTATGAAAAATCAATATTCTGAAGTATATGTTTGTGTTTACAACCGAAAATGTGTTAGCCTAACCAAATTTCAATCAAGTGAACTGGTTAGCAATTATATAGGATTGTTGTTCAATTGAAAAACCTTTTAGGTTATAAGTTATAGATTCGGGTTTTCCATTCTAGACAGGATCGTCAAACCTGATCACCTTTACCAGAAACAATACCAAATCATGTAGAGATAAATGACTTTTGAGATAGCAAACAACAATTATTACACAGCACTTGCCGTTCTATTTAGTGCTAAGGGATCCACAATCAAAAGCACACAAATGAAAGCTAATTATAAAAATTGTAACTTTTCAATCAGTCAAGTAGAAAATTTATGCACTAGCATGAATTTTATTGGCTAAAGAATCGTCTGGCTCCAAAGATACGGTGTATTACTAATCTCCGAGTTATAAACTCTTTTTTTCATATTGTTCCGCGCATTGTAAATTAGTTCAATTAAGTCCTCGTGTAGATATTGTTTACGCTTCGGTTCTATTGATTTTGATGTTAATTATGATATGCATTAAATGATCTTAACCTCTGTCTTCTGTTCTCTCTCTTATGTAGCTTGCACTTGAGTCTGTTTCCTTTCCTTCCTCTCATTCTCTCTCTCTCTCTCTGTCTCTCTTCTTCTACAACATCATCTCTCTCTCATGCTGTCTCACCTTGCTTTCTATTAATGTGGTAACAGGTTCCAGAAAAGGGTAGCAAAACTAATGCAAGAATTTACTGCACATGCCAACGAAGTAGGTTTCTTTGCTTTTGAAAGTTTAGTTCATTATTTGAGACTTGTTCAACAATAAATTTCTCTCATTATTTGCTTATTTTTATCAGGTTGCACAAGAGACATTCTGTCTCATCAGGACAGTCAGAGTTTATGGGACTGAGAAACAAGAATTGGAAAGGAAATTTGGGCTTCTTTCCCTTATCTCTTTCCATTTACGCTCCATCTTAGTGGGTTCCTAACAGTTCATACTCTTGCTGTTAACAGATACATGAAGTGGCTAGAGAGATTGTGGGATGTGAGCTTGCGACAAAGTGTGGCATATGGATTTTGGAGTTTGAGCTACAACTTTTTCTACCATTCTACTCAGGTTAAAATTCTAATCTAATCATAGTTGTATGCTGAAATGGGATAGCAAAATGTGGACGTGTATTTGTCATTTATCTGGCCGGTAATGTATTTAATCTCTTTAGAATATTATATTTACTGCTGTATGGTTCAATTTAAAGGGCAAATTCCATTCTTTATTATCCATGTTTCAGAAATACAAACCTTAGATTTTCAGGGACTTTTAGTAATCACGGACTTAATAATATTGTAGTAAGAGTGTGATAAGCTTGCTTCTAAACATGGCTAATAGACAATCAAAGCCTTTCCTGAAGGAAGAACGGAGGAAATCTTGTTCATTCCTAAATATGTTAGATCATTTATCAAGTCACTTCCTTCATTATGAATTATATTATATTTGTAATTGAGTTAGAATCTCCTACTAGAATTAAAATTGCTACTCAGCTTCTCTATCATGTGGTAGTGTTAAGTTTGATAATTTATACATTGGATGGGCTAGTGTTTCACGGATTAGATGGAGTAGTGCAAGTCCTTAAATTGTGTCTGCTTGGTCATAACAAATTGAAGATTTCAGCTTGACTTTTGCTCTAGTTTTTCCTTAATTTCTTAGCTGGCCATAGGTCCTTTTACGGATTTTTTCCCTCTTTAGGTCATAAATTTTTTGAAGTAAATGAAAAGCTTTTTTTGGATTTGTGTGGATTCTTGAAACGTTCTCTTGCCTTGTGGTCTCCCTTGAAGGAGATATGAAACATTCTCTTGCCTTGTGGTCTCCCTTGAAGGAGACAGATTATGGTGTCTCTTTTGTTTGACTTTTATTTTGAATACTTCTACCATCCTTCTTCCTTGTCCTTGTGTTTCACCATTACATCCTTGTTTGGTTTCTAGTCTAAGGTGTAACAAGGTTTAAGTTGAATTTGATCGCCATCTGTTGAGTAAGTGTGCGAAGCCTACCATAAGATGAGTGTCGGTTCTTTCGGTGCTATATGTCATAGGCCATGGGGAAAAACTGTGGCAATTCTATTAGTCATTAGTTCCGACATCTTCACTTTCTTATATAGTTATAGACTTTTTGGTTGCTTCTTAAAGATACGTGGCTTGTAACTTTGAAGGTTTATTCTACCATCAAAAAACAATTTTGAAGGTTTATTCTACATTTCATCTTGGGTGGTTTGTTGATCATTTTAGGGATCTAGGTTGCCATCCTGGAATGCTGACTTTTTATGTTAGATTTGGCATTAGAGTTGTTACTTTGCAACAGCTTCACTTGTAATGGCAAGTTAATTGAACTATTACCCTCATTTGATTGGATGGTCATTTTTAGATTCAATGGATTTTTTTTATGGTGGATTTGATGGTTATTTTTAGGCTAGAGAGAAAAAATGTATTATTATAAGTGTATAATATGAAATAAATTTATTTTAATACTGGTATTTGTGTAGAATGTGAAATAAAGTTTATTTTTTTATTAAAATATGTGTAGAATGTGAAATAAAATTAATTTTTAATTTTAAAATTTGTGTAGGATGTGAAATAAATTAGTTTTTTATATTAAAGTTTATGTTGGATATGAAATAAAAATTTAAAAAATTCTTAGCCTCATTTTGGACTTAGATCAGGATTTATTTTTGGGCATAATATGCAACTAAGGAACCAAACCAGACGATTTGAACTCAACTTAAAATTTTTGGGTTTTGGTTAACTCATTTATGACTTGTATTGGTTTGCATTGAAGATCATGACCCGAAAAAAATTCTATTCGGTTTTAAGTTTGGGTTGGGTCCGGATCAACCCAAAAATTTTCCCTGTTGAAGTATATATAAATTATATATAAAATGATAAAGTAATAGCCCTAATATTTCATGTATTGATTATCTTTAAGGTAATTCCTGACCAGATTATGTTTTATTAATTGAGATAATACTTGCCTTCCATTATTTCCTTTGTGTACACTATATTTAATTGAAGACTATGCCTATATCTCAAATCATATTTCTTGTTGGGTTGTATTTGCAGTTAGGATTGGTAAAGCCAACCTTAAAATGTTTTTTGGGCCAGATGAATTGACCCATTTCTGACCCAATAAGTGAACCTGAGTTGACACCTTGGATGCAGATCACATATTATTCATGTCGAACAGGACTTGTTATTTTTGGGATTTCATTTAAGTGAGGGGTTCGAGGCTTTTTGGATCTCACATTGTATAGATTCTAGATACACTAATTCATGAAGCTTCTACACATGGTTGACTTCAAAATTAGATTTCACTATGATACTCCTGATTGTAAATGATTATCGTGCAAGGTAGGGCATTATTTAATCACCATGTTTGGATTCTTTGAGGTATCATTATTAAGACTCAAGAGTACTTACTAATAACCCACTTGCAGAGAACTATTGCTTTACATTACGAGTAGCATGCACCAAACCCCTGTCTGTACCCTATGATGATTAATGCTTTTGACATGTTCATTTTGTTATGTCACTGGGAGGTTACCATGAAAAATATAGTGGAAGCTTACTTTTAGGGAAGATTGGACCTGTGGTCCTCGTTGGTTAACTATTTGACATTTTGTTTGGTGTTGTGCTTCCAAGCAAGATAGTAGTGTTTCGATGTCTTTCTATGTTTGCGGCGGAGCTAATTATGGTTATTATTGTCATGCAAGAATATGTATCTAGGGAAGGGATTGTGAGTTTTAAACCCTAGCCAGGATAGTTGTTTAGAATGAAAAGGCCTCTTGTAAGTTAGGAGATCAAGTTACAAATTCCCTAAGGAACAAGATGAGAAAAAGCTCTCCCCTCAGGTTGGACGTAGATATCAATTAGATCCAACTTATAGTGGATGTTAGAAAATTGAGGGGACCCCAATGACTTCAATGAATATATCCATCAGTTGGTTCTGAGTAGTGTGTCTGGAATGACAATCTTCTTGGATAACATTGCTTGTCAAAAGGAATGACAATCTAATTATGCTCGGTGCTCTTAATGAATACTGGGTTAATGTCAGATTCAGATGGCATCTTAATTGGCATAATAAATAATCATGGTTGAATGACAGGAGATCCACATTCTTCAAGTAGATTTTCATCATCTTTCCACAAGTAGTGTGATCCATGGATCTCTAGTCCGCTTCTACATTGGATCTAGCTGTAACATTTTGCTTTTTCTTTTCCAAGTGATCAAATGTCCACAGACAAAAATGGAGTACCTTGAAGTGGTCTGTCTTTCTGTCATTATGAATGCAGCTTAACCTTCATTAGCATGTGCTTCAACCTGAAAGTGATCAGTCCTACTATATAGCAATCATTTATGTGAGACCTTTTCAGATATTTAAGGATCTTGGCCATTGCTTCCAAATATTTTTGTTTTAGATTTTATTTAAATTGGTTGACCATTTCTATAACAAATGAGATTTCTTGTCTAGTGAGAGGATCACCACTAAAAGGTTCACAATCATCAGCTATACCACCATGTTTTCCATAGGAGTTCCTTTGGTCTGCTTCCAAATAGACGATCTTCTTCAATTGGTTCATTACATAAATGTTCTCTGAGAGAAATAAACGCCATTAATGACAGGCAATGTCAATACGAAGAAAATACTAAGGAAGTCCAAGGGTTTTAATAGTAAAACAACCTTCAAGATGCTTACTTCAAGAATTTGTTTGTAATCGTGACTACCCATCAAAACATCAACTTACATTGCAAGAATCACATAACCTAATTAGGAATGTATGATTATATGGACTAATCTGCCATACTTCTACGAAGGCCAACTTTAGAACAACTTTATGAAATTTATTAATCCAAGCATGCAAATTTTGTTCAAGATTATATGTCGCTTTTTGAAGATTACATGTGCTCGTTTCCCCTTGCAACATTCTTTAAACTTGGTTGATTGCAACAAGAAATGGATTTTCATAGAATTTAACCTTGATACACGAGAAAAAATCTTAAAGACTACTGTAGTCTTTAGCAGCTAGTAATACTTTGTTTTGATTAATAGCTTTATCAGAATTATGTTAAAATATATGTCAAGATGTGAGATTTTATCAATTTATTTCTATACCTCCTATAGAGGTGCTTGGAAATTACACCATACCATATAAAAACAGAATATTCCCTGGAATATTTGGTGAAATTAATCTTTGTACATACCATATAAATGTATTCTTTTATGTATATGTTTGTATCCAAGGTTATGTATGTATTTGTATCCAAGGTTAAAGCAATGGAAGAGCCTTTTCCATAGTTGCTTCTTCTATCAATAATTTTGATAGCGAAGACTGATCTGACTTGAGGAGGTGCAAGGCTAACTTGTAAGTCTGACCATGGTATGTTTTCACGTAGGATCTAATAGAGCATTCCTGGTAAGATGTAATTTTGACGGCAAGGAGACTAGAAAGGAAAATCATCGAGAGGCTGATAGGTGGACAGAAGACAAATGAGTATATGTACACATATAAATTTATGGCTTATAAGAAGTCAAGAGGGAATTGCTATAGTGGTAGGTGGATCCTCAGGGGTATTAGGTGATTGGCTTGTTTGATTAGCTGGTGGAGGACATTGCCATGCTGCATGCACTAATAGAGGACATACAGAAGAAATGGAGTTTTGGGAGGCCAAGGTATCTCTAGATATGATGAGCATGGTGCCAGAAAGTAGGATTATAAGTTTGTAACAAAGGTAACATTTCTTCATAAAAAAGTACCCTAAAAGTTTGGGTACATGCAAAGGAATTATAAGTTTTTCCCAAACGTTGGTAACATTTCTCTCAGAATTCCTGTACCACCAAAAAAAATTTATTAGATGATGGTGATGATGATGTGACTTCTGAAATATTTTCTCCAAAATCTGAATGTCCGCTTAGGTCAAGGGAACTGGCCATTATAAGTCAACTACATTTTCAGAAAACAAAGCCACAGGAGAAAATATCTATTAAATAGTACAATTGATAGTGAAGATTTGAACTGATGCATAAATTAAAAGTATTGCATGTGCTAAATGTGTTAGGCATATAAGTTTTTTTATGTTATATATAGCTAAGATTCCTAATATGCTAAATAAAATTGTGACACCCATAGTGATGCCGAAAGTAAACATACTGCTTTAATGGTTACTTTATTTTTATATCGTTCATTTTATGTTGGGTATAGAAGCCCCTTGATATGAATTTGACTTATAGCCCCACTTCTTTCAAAATAAACGAAGAGCTTGATTTTACATCTTGTGTAATATTCCGTGATCCAAAAATAGAAGTATGGTTCGCTTTGATTTTAGGAAACTGCATGATTTGAGCATTTCTTAGGAGGGTCACCTATCCCAGTACTACTCTTGCTCAAGCATGCTTAACTGTAGAATTTTCTTATCATTAGTCTCACGATTTTGTTCGAAATGATACCTCTACCATTTAAGATCTTGCTATTTGCTTATACTACTGAGAAACTTTCATCCCTTTTTGATATTGTACGATTCATTACTGATCCCCTCTCGCCCTCATCATTTGGCTTAAAAGTGTGCTAGGAGCAGCACTTTGCTCCAGTGATTCTCTTCTTTTGAGACATCACTCGACGATCAGTTTTTGCCAACTTCGGCCATAGGTCATCATGGGTTCGCCATCTTCCCCTTGGTTCATTCTCGAATCACATTATAGTGTAGTAGGTCAGCTCCGATATTATATTATAACATCCCGTGATTCAAATATAAAGCTATTGCTCTCTTTGGCTTCAAGGAACTATATGACTTGTGTACTTCTTAGGAAGGTTATCTATCCCAGTAGCATTCTAGATCAAGCATGCTTAATTCTAGAGTTTTTTCATCATTGGTCTTATAATTTTTCTCCAAAAGATGTTTCTACTATTTGAGATTATATTATTTACTTATACAACTCAGAAACTCCCCTATATTTCTGATGTGGTACGATTCATTCCTGCGCCCCTCTCATCATTCATCATTTAACCTAGAAGCTTGCTAGGAACTGTGATGATTATGTTTTCTTGGAATATCACCTGACGTTCACTCTTCGCCCTTTTTGGTCACGGGTCATCACATGTTGGGTTCAAGTTGATCAATAAAAAATGATGAATAATGTATAAGTTCAAACAAAATTTATCTTAAGTACTAAAATAAAAAGTTGAGAAATTTAAACGTTTTAAGTTGTTGAAATTTTCAAGAACCGTCATGGTTCTTAACATTGTTAGTCAGCACAAAACTTAAGGTTAAGGTCTTTCTAGTTGATGGATGTCCAATTTGTTGGTAAGATGAAAATTTGCTAAAGGACTTGTTTGGCAATAAGATTAATTTGGTCTTACCATGAAATTTATAATCTTGCTTTGATATATATGTATGTGTAAAATAAAGTTAGTTGTATTAAAAATTGTATAGGATATGAAATAAAGTTAATTGATATATTGAAAATAATTTATAGTGTAAAATAAAATAGATTTTATATTGAAAGTTGTGTATGATATTATAAAAATTAATTTAATATTATTTTTTAAATTTTTATAATGAATGAACTATTTTTGTTTTTGACATGACCAAAATAATGAGGACCAAACAGACCGTAAAACTAGAGATTTGTCAATCTCTTCTTGCATATGAAAATAATGTTGCAGTGCATGTAAGCTATCTAATCAAGGGCAAACAACAAATGTAGGAGATTTTATTAAGGACTATTGTTAATGCTATTTTGTTTGTTGTTATTTCCTTTAATATCTTCCAAGGACAAGCCATTTTTGTCTCTTAAAGGGGAGAAAGTTATGCATGGGGGGAGATGGTTTTTGATGGTTTTTATTGAAAAGATGAATCTATTCTTCCTAACTATAAGTTGTTCTTCTATGCTAATCAGAGAAATTGACTAGAGAAATTCAATTCATAATTTCTCTGTTCTTTTTCTCATCTTTTTTTAGTGAACTTTATCATAATATATTTATAAGTTGTTTGTAATTATTGATTTTCTTTATTTAAAATTATATTATCTATCTCATACATCGGCTGACCTTTAATTCTTTATCGATACACATTTGTGATAGCTACTTTTGACATCATTGTTAATGCAATAATGTACCATATCACTTCTGTATTTAGCTAATTATAGAGTGGCTAGATATCTCTTGTTGTTTGGTTCCATATTTCTCCTACTCTAGTCTACTGTCGAAGGAAAGTCGTGTCTACCAGCCTTGTTATTCCATGAGAAAGGCTGGAGGAACTTCTCTTAAATTAAGTTTCTCAATATTATTGGTAAGGGTGCTGAAAAATGTGAGTGCTCCTGTCATTGTAATTGGTTGGGACACCACGATCGAGTAATGAATCATTCCTTATAGGGTATATCTCTGATGATCGAGATGTGACACATTGCTTCGATTTAGATTGATTAATGGTCAAGATATATTTGGAAAAATGATTGCCATAGATTGCTAACTGTGTTGAGATCAATTTAGAAAACATGGATGTTGATGAACCGTAAATTTAACTAATTGAATATCTCTTTATTTTACTGACTTAATTAAGAGATATTTAAGTTTTAGGATGATTTTTATTATCGATTATTTTATTTTTAGTTTTTTTTTTCAATTATCCTTATGTTGATACCTGAATTATGTGGCTCAAATACGAACTTCAACAAACTTTTAATCTGGTTATTCAATTCTCTAGATTTCCTTGCTTGAAATTGCTCCACTATATGATTTGGTTATTCTATCTTTGTTGAGTGCAAAACAATTACTGTTGGTTTATATTCTGATAACTTAATCATATTCTTCTTTGTCTGATTCATTGAAACCTGAACTAAACCCTAATTTGAATTGGTAATTTTTCAATTACCTTTAATTCCACTTTAATTAAAATTTTAATGAATTATTTTTCTAAGATTGAATAATTTTGTGATCATCATAAAATTAATTTCTAAAATTCTTACATTAGTTTTTGACCAATCTACTATTTGAGTTTGATGATATCTGAATTTACATTTTTATTCATCTGTCTCACATTAATAATTTACATGTTTTTCTTGTTTTTCAGTTTTCTTTATTTTGCAAATGGTTACAGCTAACAGAGTCCCTATTGGAGCAACTTTAGATTTTCTCCGCACCTAGTATGGGTACAGCTTGGTCCTATTGAGGAATCATACTTATAATAATAGAATCTATTGGAGCATACTATGAGTCTTTTTTCGTTATCATTAGTTGTATACAAATCCTAATCTCTTTATTTGATGAACCCTTGTGCTCTTACTAAACAATGTGGCATCTTATATGATAGTTATGTGCCACATGATCAAATCATTCTCAACTAAACCAAGCTCTCAATCCTCCCTTCCTAAATTTGGGTCTGAATTTTGATGACTATTGTCCTTAAGTTCTTCAGTTTTGGTAGGTTGTCTTCCTGCAATCGTAGTTGTGGATGAAGATTCTCTATTGGACGAGTGGGGTCTCTCCTACTAGGAAAACAAACGTCCAAGCATCAAAAACCTTCTAGTATTTCTGAAAATGTTTATGAGATTGAGAATGCTAACTACAAGAAGATCTCACCACTATTCTTGGAGCAAAATTTAAGGCATAGTGAAACCTAAACCATTAGGACTATTAATTGGTGCTTGTGCCATAGCTAGGTGATTCCTTTGGCTATAGACATTGTTTCTGATCACTGTGTACTTATAGTGTCTCCAATGTAGACACCTCATATTGGAATATTCTTGTGTTTCATCATCAAGGCCCCGTTTGTCTGAGAATTTAAAATTAACCTGGTTTAATTTTAACCAGCCATATCACATCACATATAAAATTTAATATTAAAAATTAACTTTATTTCACATCCTACACATATTACTAAAATAATAACTAACTTACATCACATCCCTCACATATCCCAACATAATAACTAATTTTATATCACATCTCTTACATATTCCAATATAATAACTAACTTTATTTCACATCATTCACAATTTTTAATAAAAAAATATCTTTATCCAAGTTTAATTTTAACCTTCTTAAATTTAACCTTACAAACAAATAGACCACAAGTGGTAAACTTTTCCTTGTTTTGGAGTGTTTTTCTCTTTAACTATATGAAAGGTGTATAAATGCTATTTATACATGCTTTCAGATTTGATTTCTTTGGTTGTACATACTTTGATGAGATATATAACTTCATGTAGTTCTAGTAGGCCGTTCCATTGAACTTGAAACAATATCAATCAGCTAAGATTATGTGGACAATGCAGCTTATTGTTACATTTTTGCGATGAAACAATAAAATAATTTGGAGTTTTATAGTTTTTGATATCAACATACAGTGCTGTATGTATATGATGTATGTTTCTTAATTACCTGTAGAGAGATTCATTTAATAGTCTCAAATTAATGTAGGTGGTTGCAGTTCTGACTGGAGGGATATCAATCTTATTTGGCCATATAACTGCAGAGCAGCTTACAAAGTTCATATTATACGCTGAATGGCTAATTTATTCGGCATGGTGGGTTGGAGACAACTGTTCTTCATTAATGCAGTCAATAGGTGCCAGTGAGAAAGTCTTTCAACTGATGGATCTCTTGCCTAGACAGCAGCTCATCTCAGAAGGCAAGTGTGTTCTATTATCTAAAGATAAATATATCTTGATAGATTTTTCATGTCTTTGTACATTTTAAAACTTATCTTACTGGCCGTTGACAAGAAAACATGTTTTATTTGATGAAGTTTTGGAAAAGGTTTCTTTTAAGTGATTGTCAATCAACTAATGTTTGGCTCTATGGATCAAATAGCAAAATGCTTATCATTATGTCTGGGTTGTCTATTTCTTAGTTTTCCTAATATCACATCTGATGCTAGACAACATGATGTGGATTTGATATACAATTGGAGATAAATTGAGAGATTTTGATTTTGAATTTAAAATTCAAATCAAACTAGGAAGAGATGAACAAGAATTTAGCGAACTAAATAAAGGCCATCAATTTGGATTGATTTAACTAGACCTAGGGAATGAAGGAATTAAATCTCAAATTTGAATTCAACTAGTTAGATGCTACTCAATTGTTAGCGAAATGAATAACATATGTGAGCAAGTGATCTCTTCTAAATTCACCCAGCATTTGTGGGATTTGAGTGAGAATCAAACCAAATCATGGAAATAACAAGATAGGGTTTGTTGTAAGATTTGGTCGAGTTTGGGTCTGGCGATCTATGTGTTGATGTTGACGAACAAACTCATTTGGGGGGTATTGAGCATGTTCCATTACCTTTCCATCTTATCTTTCCATTCCACAAAAATATGATTAGGCAAAAGGGAGGGCTAATTTTAATTCATTGGCTTTTTTCTTTTCTCAAGTATAGATTTCTTCCGTTGAACAAGAATCAAATGGTGAGGTGTTATTTTTTACATATTAATGATGTTGTGTGGGGAAGTTGAAGAGGTGTTTAGTTTCACAAGTATGATGGCTAGCCTATGGAGTTTGATAGGTAGAGCTCAAATAATTTTGTTGGGAACATGGGCATGGGATCTAGCTGTCTTGGTAGTTATTGCGACTTGTAGGCTTTTGAGGATAAAGCGATAATGGTGGAAGGCACAAATTGACAAGTTATTCCTTCATTTCAAACATCGCCCAATCATCAATTGTAGTTTGTGATTTTTTCTTTGAAACTTATAGTTTGTGATGGTTTAATCATGACATATGACCTATTGTGCCAAATAATGGCAAAAGGATGCAATTTATAACACCAATAGAAGTCCCCCCTCATTATACCACACACTACAAGCTCAGAAGTTACTAAAATCACCATCTACTGAAACAAGAAGTCCTTACTACTTGTCCCTTCTCCATCATTGATTTTTTACCAATTGCCATTATCTTATTCCCTCTCATTGTTTCACCTTAATTATATTGAGGTCATTTCCACGACCTCATCATTGAGGTGATTGTGTCATCATTCGTAGACCATCCGCACACCTCTAGCACTAAATGATTGTATAAGATCATAGATCCTTATTAGAAGACAACATTGTGCCCAAGCATCTGGTTTTCAAGCATCTCTGTGTCTATCCATCCAAATTGCAAGATGTATGCAAGGTGTGCTATTGAAAGTTGTCAGAGATCAACTATAATAAGACAGACATCAACATTATAGGCTAAAAAATTTGAAAATTGTATGTGATGATCAAGAAATTACTATTCTTGTAGGCAGAACAATTTAATAACTTAAAATAGTACAATGAATGGTAAGTTGGGATTACCAAAACGAGATTAGGATGGACAAAATTCAAAGAATTAGATCTAGGCTATGCAAAGCATCTAGTTCTTATAGTTAAGCAATCTAATAGCAATAACTCTCGAGTCATAAGTCAGATAATTACAAGTAAATTGAACAAAGCACATGCATAGAGATCCTAACAAGGATTCCAAAAAATGGTAAATTTGTAAAATTTAGGTTAGCTTAACTTGATGCATATGGATTGCATGCTCAAGATAGAACCAAACAAATGACAACATGGAGAAAGGAAACCTGATTTTGTGGCAACATATTGAAGGGATCAACTCGCAATAATCCTACGGAAGGAGAGGGTTGGATTTGTTGTTTAGCGATTTACTTGTGAAAGATGAGAGACAAGGGGAGCTAACATCTAGGGCTCATATGGAGTAGGCAAAATTGGTTCACACTTTGTGTGCCTCCTGTTTTAACCAAGGAAGAGATGTGAAGTCTAGATTGATTCCTGGATTCTTGTAGTTGTGTGAAACCTTATGTTGGGTAATGCTTATTGTGTGTAAGGTAGCTAGCAGCATGGAACTTGAGAGATCTACGTGGATTGGGCATTGAGGGCATACTCAGAGGAGTCGTAGTGGTTTTATACAAATTCGCAAATTTGGGGGAGTAGGGAGGAGGGAGGTTTCGTAGGATTCATTTCATGTGAGTGCATGGGCACTTGGCAATCAAATTATAAGACCATTGGATAGAGGCAATGTTTTGAGAGGAAAGATGATTTGATTAGGGAATATATAAAATTAATTTTGGGCATCTAGGGACAATCACTCAACTTTCCATAGTTCCCTTCATCGGGATACAACGCACTCAATTAAATAACACCCAACATTATTTCTTTCAACCCTTTTTACAATGTTTGTAAGGCCTTTAAATTTACACAATTACGCCACATTTTTTTGGAAAGTAGAAATTCATACAAAATTACATCACACTAAGTATCCAAACTAAATAAGGAATTAAACTTATCCCAAATTTTGGAGATTTTAAGTCAAGTCAAATTAACACAATTATGGAAATAGAATTCTATAGTTAGCGTAATCGACATCCAATCTCTCTCCAATGAACCGCATCAACCTCTATTTACTCATCCATCCAAATTGACACAATATAATCATATCTCAACCATCTATTGTATATCCAGCTTGGAATGAATCCAATAGTTTGATGCCATTATGTCCCATCTAAAGTGCTTAAGGGATTTTCTTTGAGTCTATGTTTTGTTATGCAAATAAGACTGTTGATCCTAGGAAGGAGATTGATGGTGAAATTCTAAAAGATATGCTTTATTAAAATTTAAACCTATGTTTGATTGAATAATCTTAGGCCCAGAAGCTTCTTAGAAGTTGTTCCTTGTACTAGTGATTTTTTTTTTTTGGGACATCCCAATCACTCCCTACTACTTTTGTCCATGGATTGTTACACCATGCTTCATAAACACCATGGTTACATTTGCAGTAAATACAAAATAGCAGTTAGTATAAACTATAGAAGTTTATTAGTAATAGGCATGAACGGAGATTGATTTGAGTAGCAATTTTTCTTATAATGGCAATGATTAACAAGATAGTCATTTTTAACGAACAGCTATTTAGTGTGCCTTTATCAGGAGATTTTCTCCTGTCATATAAATAGAGACAAAAGGAAGATTATATTATGGTGATTTCATCTTTCTTATCTTAACTAAAAATGATGATTTAGCTAGACATATAAGCTAGCCTGTGATTATACTTATTAATTACCTTGTTTGTTTGTTCAAGGTGGCATTTAATATTTGCTTACAATTAACACTTCTATAGAGGTTGACTAACTTTGATTAATCATATTGTTTTTGTTTCCCATATGGATTATTACCTGATTTATCTCATATTATTTAGGTACATGACATTATTTGTTTTGTTCGTCTGCTTCTCAAGAAGAATATAAGACTTGACGGGGATTAAGTTTATTGTTATATGTTGTTGACATTAGTTGTCAATTTTGTGAAACATCTATTTTTAAAATGTCATGCTAATGCAAAATCATAGAAATGTCACATTTCTTATATCAAATATTTTATTTATGTTATGAATCTTATAAAGTCGGTGAACATTATTTCCATTTGATTATAGAAAATTTCTGAGCATATTAACTTTTTTCAGGAATACGATTACCAAAGATAGTGGGGAATATTGAATTTGTTGATGTATCATTTTGTTATCCCACGAGATCAATGGTATGTTTACTTTATAAATTTTATTGTGGACATATATATTCATAAGTTTATTTTTTGTCTTCCTTTGAAACCCTCAAACTTAAAAAAATGAAAATTACTTATCCAAATGAAGAAACTATCTTGTTAAGACATGTTCTATTTTTTGAATTTGTGGTATATTGAATGTTCTTTCTCAACTATTTTAGTATTACCTGTCATGTGTTCCACCTTACTTTGGCAACATGTGTATTTGTATAGACACATTGATACGATCTAAAGTTAGCTTTGGTAGAGATGTTGATGCTATTTTGTTTGGTTTGTTTCTAGTTTGTTGAGTAACAATAGCCGTCTTCAAAAGAATAAGAGATTGTGATGATTTGCTTTGTTGTCATTTCCTTATCCCCCTTCTACATCTTTTGTATCTTGTTCTTTTTTCCTCTGTTTTATCTTCTTTCTCCTTTTTTTGTCTTCTTTGTTTTTCCATCCCTCGTGCTCTTTTCTTGTTTGCTCTCTGTTGTTATCAATCCATAAACTACTTATTCTGTGGAAGCGTTGCTCTAATTGTTTGAGTTGCTAAAATTGATTGGATCACATCACTCGTATCCTCCATTATTGCTTGAACTTTTTGAATGTTTTTGATGATTTACACAATCATATACTTTACGGTTGTTTAAGAAATTAACTCGACAAGGTGGAACCATATATCCCAAAGTATTTGGGCAATCTTATGGTAAAGTCTAAATAACTATCATTTAAAAGTCACCTTTAAATTGTTTCACATCAGGGTTTTAAATTTCATTTCAAATTTAGGAATTTTCCACGAACTGTTATGAATTTATGCACTATTTTAGACCTAGAAATAATAACTTTTTTAAAAATGAAATAATAAATTTAACTCATGGGACTACTTTATGAATGTTCTTAGAGTTAAATGATCTGTGATTGGACTGCGCTTCCTCCAGTTTGAGTTCTGCTGAATGTTACCTATCCCACCTAGAGTTAAGATTTTGTTTTTGGAATATGGAAGTAAAGAGAAACAAAAGAGCAAACTGTCCTCCTAAACTTTCTAGTTTTATGTTGATTTACAATTTCTCTTCTAAATATTGGACACGAGGAGATGGTTTTTCTTGTTTGTGATGCAACCATTAGACTTCCTAATACTTCTCGTCTCCAAGTAATAATAAGGCACCAAACAATTTCTACTTTTTGTCCTAGCCAATGGATGCTTCTGACTTATTCTTGGGAGGTGTCGTATTATTGGAGTTTTTTTCCAGATTTGTGGTGAAAGAACTAGAGTCACCTAAGGTTGTTGGCTGTGGTCTGGCTTTGACTCCTCATGTCGAGCTTGATGTTGAGGCCTTGGAGTCAAGGTCTCAAGGTTTGATCTTGAGAATACTTTGTTCTCATTGCTCAAGTGGATATTCGTGTTACGGTCTTGTTCTCTTACTTGAGCTATTGTTAGTGTCAAGGCTCGTTCCATGACTTGATATCAAGGTTTTTTTTTTTTTTTTTTTAAGTTGTTGAAATTTTCAAGTAACATTGTTAGTCAGCACAAAACTTAAGGTTGAGGTCTTTCTAGTTGATGGATGTCCAATTTTCGACTTCATTCCTTTGACTATCAAGCTGTTGTCTTGAGCTTCCTTAGTCGAAGAACTAACTTATGTGTTTAACAGCATTTTCAAAAAAAAAAAAAAGAACTTATGTATGTGTACTTCTTAGCTGCAAGCTATTTTCTAAACCATTTTTAACGTCATTACATTTGTTAACAGGTACCATCTCTAAAACATGTGAATTTTTCTGTACTGCCTAATGATGTAACAGCCATTGTAAGTTTACATAATATTCTTATGTAAAAATATTTTAAACCTTTTGTAGTAACTCTGGCGTGAATCAACTTACTAAATTATTCTCGTGCTGCTTGAGGTGTGTAGGTTGGCCGTAGTGGAAGTGGCAAAAGCACAATTCTCAATCTTTTTCTTCGTCTTTATGAACCATCTAATGGTCAGGTAAGTGTTAGATATTTCATGGTGTTTCTAAATAGCATGAATTTTCTTGTTGATGGTAGTTGAATTATCAATCTTAGCTAACATTTGAATCTTTTTTTAGTGGTCATACGCACATTATTCAATTTCACGTTCCCTCGGTATAACTTACTATAATGCACCAGCCTATTTTCACATAAAACTTATTATAGCCATTATTTTTTCTCATACTGCGGTGCACTCTTCTACTACTAATTATCCTGAATATGATGTGCACTGTGTTATCATTCTTCCATACTGTTGCATTAATACTGTTTCTGCATATGCATATTTTTGTGCAAAGATGAAAACTTGGTTTAAGTTTATCGATTAACAAACAGAATCACATACAATGTAAGAGTATGATGACGTTGAAAACCATAATTTCATGATGAAGCATAATTATGATATAATAATATGTATACAATACAATATAGATACAATGATACGATAAAACTTAAAAAAAGTAAGATATGAATAGACTAGGATACAATAATTATATATATATATATATGTGTGTGTGTAATGCACATATTCTTAGATTTAAGGTATAGTTCATGGAGCTCATGGTAGATCAACATTTTGTTGATATGAATTTTAAAATTTTTCTTTGAATTTCTTCAAATTAATTATATTTTTTTTAAAACATTCTTGATACAACTAAAGCAATATTATGAATAATCTAAATTACAACAATAAAACAATAACCAAGCATTTATCCCACTATGTTGGGTCAGCTGTATGAATTTTTTATTTTCATTTCACTCTATTAATTGACAAATGTCCATTTAGCTCTAATTGTAGGATCATTATTTATAGCTTTTTGCCCTTTTTTTGTCTCCCTCTTCCTATTTTTACATAAACAAGGTTCAAATACTCAATTTTTCTTGTTGAAGCTTAATCGACTTACGATTTATGTGTCCAAACCATCCAAGCCGACTGTGTTTTGATACGTATATGATACAGATACGTTAAGTTTCATGAAATATCAATGCTTGATTGATATAAAGTCTTCCTTCTTTAAATATTTAAATGAAAATATTAAAATAATAATTTTTGTAAGTATGCATCATTTTATGTCATAATATTCGTCTATTAATTGAAACTGTTGTTTTTCTAAAATTTTAATATCTTTTTTACAATTATTAGCGTAATGTCCTTCTTCGTCACATTTAAAACATTTACATGCTTTTTTATTATAACTGGGTTTGCATCTAAAATATTTTTTGTGATTATGAATATACTTAGGTTTATATCGTATATTAAAACGACGCTTATTTTTATAGTTAAGCCACGGTTTGGCAAATTTAAACTTTCCACGACGATGTTTACATACATACATACATACATACATACCTGTTAAATTGAAGACTTCACTGTTAATAATCGTAATGTAGTTTATTTATAAAAACTAACAATGGAGTTGCTTTACTTAATTAGCATGATGTTATTATAGAAGTAATGTGCTCCAATATCCACATAAATTATGGTCTACTTACATGCTTGATGATTTTATTGTTAAGCTTTAATGTCTAGCTTTGGCACTAATATAAATCTTTGGTCAACAGTGGCGGTGTCACAACTTAGACTTGGTATGTTCATTTAACTATTTTGGCAATTCCATATGAAAAAGCATAAGCATGTTATTGATGCACTGCTTACAAATAATAATTCATCAAATATCACAGTGAAATCATGATTTGCTCAATAAAATAAAATAAAATAAATAGAAAACATGTTAGTTAATATTTGGGAATTGTGTAGGTGATACCTCTCGGGATTGAAAAAGTCAACGTAGAGGCTTCAAATCAAGTTGAAATCTCAACAGTAGGTTCTAGGATATTTTAATGTTATTTCGAGAAATTTTGAGGTTTTTTCTGAATTTTGTCTCCATCTTGTTTTCTCTCTTTTCTTTCCTCCTTTTTCTTGTTCCTCCTTTGGATCCCTAGCCCTAGGAAAACAATCCTATTTAATGAGGAGAGAAACTCTTCTCTTTGATGGATCTAATCCAACTAATGCTTGTTTCTCCTCTCCACCTCCCCATCAACTCCTCTGGCCACCTTATTTGGGGCAATCATGGCAGCTGTCGGGGAGGTATAGGTAGCATTTGCTGTCCTTTAGCATGTATACAAGCTTATCTTTTTTTCTCCCTCATCATAGTTTTTGTCTTGTAATCATGCATAAAGCTCTATCTATTCCCTGTTCACATTTCTTAGCTCATCTCAATTCTCTCTCCCTGAAATCACAGCTGGCTGCCAGAATTGCTGATCAAATAAACTCTTTCGCCGCTTTGTAAGGCAAGTATAATTATTATTATGTAGGGAATAAAATCACAATTATTTGTGGATGAGGCTGTACATATGGATCCTACTTGTACCCCAATTGTTGTGGACATAAACTAAATATGAAGCACATTGTGGGTTGATTTTATTCCTTTTCATGGAATGGATAAAAGAATAATTGCTTTTGTTTCTCTCACAGCATGAAAATGAGCATGGCAGGCTAGTAGTCTCAGAGCAAATCACTAAAGCCAAGAGGCACAAGCACCATGCTAGCTAAGGTAGCATAGACACTTCTGTATATTCCAACATATGCCGTATCGTGTTCTCGTGTGTCCGTGTTGCTTCCATACTTCCTAGGTGCTTTTATGATATTAAGCAAAAAATTATAATAAATTTCATAAAATTACACAATCACATAGAAATATATTATATTATTTGGCGTATTTGAGTCCTGTAATTTGTGAAGTTGTCGTGTCAGCATGTCATATCATATCATATCTCAGTCTTCCCATATTATGTCTATGCTTCCTAGATGCTAGCTCTAGCTGTCATGCAATTAGGAGGAAATGCTCCTCGATTTAGAAAAAAATTCCTGAACTACACCTTTATGGCTTTTATTTTCTCAAATCTTTTTAAGCATTTCAACATTTCTTGTATCTCTGTATCATAGTTAGGAAACTGTACTTATAGATTCTTTGAGCCATTCTCGCTATAACACCAATCCATCCAACTAAATGTTTTATTTATGAATTATATGCATGGATAACCAAAAAGATAGATTGTTAATGATTGTATAAAACTACCAATAACAAACAACGCACCTTGGTAGCTTGCCAAGCCATGACGTGTGGTGTTACTTTTGGTCCAACAATGAATAAGAATATCATAAACTAACAATGTAGAAGCTCGATTCTTTACCACTCTCTTTTCATGTCCATGCCTTCTCCTTGTCAATCATGTTATCCCACATATCAAAAACAAATTAAAGACATGGTTTGTCAATGTCCGCAACTCGCAGTATGTCATGTAGGTTTTGTTAACGCAATCATGTTGTTGATTTTGTCCCACCATATGATCAAAGATCTTTTTCATTCACAAAAATGATCTCCACATCACTATGCTTCAGCTTCCACTTATTTTGCAAATCTTACTTCATTTGTGTGAATTGATCAAGCATCACGAGAATAGAAGCAAATCTAGTCTCAGCATTTGCCAACATCTTGGATTCACATGTTCATAAAAAATAGATAACCTCATTGAATGTTTTAGGCCAAGATTCTTAATTATGATTGCATTCCTAACTATATTTGTAAGCCTAATGACATTCCTGAAAGGAAATGTTTCTATCTTCTATGTTTCTTGGTGTAGTTATTTTCGGGTGCAAGATTTGATGTGTGAACCACAGTGTCCAAAATATTTGATGAAGATAATTTTCAATCAAATTACCCACCCTTGTAGACTGGTGCAGTATTAGTGATTACTTGCACAACTTTCTTAAAGCCAACCTCTATTTTAAGCAGACTAGGTATTGAGGCATTGGCGAGAGAAACTCAGAGTAGGGCATGGAGAGAAGCTTGGTCAAGGGGAAGGTGTGGACAAGAGATGCTCACTGCAGTGAGGAGAGAAGCTCGATAGGAGTGATGCTCAAAGTTGGATAAATATGGCAATGTTCGCGAGGTGAGGTCCTAAGGAGATGAGGTACCAACGAGAGATGTGATGGGTGACACGAGACATAGTCATCCATCGAGATAAAAGGTGTGATGAGTCAAGTAGGATTAGGAAAAAATCAATAATAAAAGACTCAACTTGACATCCTTAGTATGGATCATGTATTCTTGTCGTATCCCTAGAGTATTCAAGTGATTAATTTTTTTTTCAAGGATATGTCGTGTGGCGTATCTAACACGCATCCGTGGTGTATTTAGGAGTATTGGTATTCGATGTGGTGAAATATTAAGCAGGTTGAAGTATCTTGTTCATTTATATATATCTAAAAATAATTGCCTTTGGTATGTTGACTTTCCCTAGGAAGCTATGAATGAAACAACAATACTTCTTTTATATGAATTCCCTGAGATTTTCCATCTTCCTCTCATTAGATATTACTTGATGGCATTCCTCTTGGAGATCTGGACATAAAATGGCTCAGAGAAAACATCGGATTTGTGGGGCAGGTATCTCAACTTGCTTAAATCTAGCATTATCTCATATTAAAATTTTCATTTCTTATTAACTTTTCTTGCACTTTGGTTAGGAACCTCCAATTTTTCGAATGGATGTGACCTCGAATATCAGGTATGGTTGTACGAGGGAAACCACTCAGGAAGAAGTTGAATGGGCAGCAAAACAAGCACTTGCGCATGAGTTTATACTATCCCTACCAAATGGATATTCTACTCTGGTTGACAGTGCTCTTCTTAGTGGGGGTCAGAAGCAACGGATTGCGATTGCAAGGGCTATTCTTAGAGAGCCGACCATTTTGATTCTTGACGAAGCCACAAGTGCACTTGATGCAGAAAGTGAACATTATGTAAAGGTAGTATGCTATCCGCGTGCTACGTAATTATGTAAAGTTAACAGATTTTCCCTTCATTTAATGCTAAAATCCGATTACTGGTTATGGTGAAAATTTTAATTGAAATGAGTCTACTTGAAATAAATGGTTCAAACTAATAAAAAAAAAAGATAAAATTTCACATTTTCTATCCGAAAATATTAGTGAAAAAAGCGAGATTCTAAAAGAAGAATCAAAATTGAAGCACTTTTACAACCTTGGGGACTAAAATCGAGCTTTTCAATTGTTGGGCTCAATTTGCAATGCCCTTTCAGCCTCAGTGCTCCAGATGCAATTTACCCTAAAAATGAACAATACATCTTGCGAAATGTGGAGTTGGGCTGATTTAAAGCTAATCTCTTCATGCAGGAGCTTCTCCTCTCAGTTGGAAATCTCTCCGGACAAAAGAGAACTGTCATTGTTATTGCCCATAGGTGACATTTGCTGCAGGTCTTTAGTTTTCTTGTGCATTTGTTATTCACTTTTTCATGCCTAAAGTTTTCAGGCTTTCAACAATACAAGCAGCTGATAGAATAGTTGTAATGGATGGAGGCACAGTTGCTGAGGTAACCCCATCTCGTTCTTTGTCATCTTCATTTTTCGTAACATCTTGACTTTATGGGATAGTAGTTTCTCAAAAAGCGTGACATTCTAATGTGATGCTGTGTTAAGACACAAAATAAAGCACAATTATTAGGATCAATTTGCATTGCAGCTCTACAAAGACGCTATATAACATTACTGTTGAGTTTTTAACTGCATTCTATTTTATAAATCCATATTTTTGTCTGGCCATCCGATGCTCGAGTGCACTCAAAATTGAAATTTTTGTGCCATTTGCCATAAATGCTACTATGCTAGGGGCACTGAGGTTTAGTCCGGGTTTCACGCAGGTATATTTTCCTAATTTCGTATTATTACATTCAGGTCCTCTCTCTCTCTCCTCCCTTTAGCCAATATTCCATTTAGGGGGAAAACACGACATTTTAGTCAATTATTCAACTGAAGCCCTTCATTCACGAAAGCCTTTTAAATGGACCACATTGAAAATAAATTTGAAAGATCAGAGACCTACTTGACATAAAAATTAGTGGGAAAGGACTTGCATGAAATGATTCGAAGAAGTGGATCCATCTGAAAAGGACTCGAGCGTATTTCACCCCTTTAATTTCTACCACCTCGAAATCTGGTTAAATGTATTCAACTTCATCAAACTTTGGCTATCTACTAATATGCAGGTGGGGAACCACAAGGAGCTCTTGCAAAATGGTGGCTTTTATACAAGATTAGTTGGAAGGCATTGGGATGCCTTGGCTTGAAAAGCAATTAATCTCTACTCGATTCTAATTTATTCAATATAAGATAATTTATTTGTTCATAATGTTCAAATTTTGGTGAGAGAATTCTATTGGGAAAATATGCTGGAGCTTGCCCCAGGTTTTGCGAGATCTTGGGTAGGCAGAATTGTATTAATGTCCATTGGCATTGGTTATTATGATTTGCTCTCCATTTTATCTTCTATTCTTCTGCTATCATTTTATTTATTTATAGGGTTATTTTTTAACATTTATGTAGAATATGAAATAAAAATTATTTTAATATTAAAAATTATAAGGATAATTGTAATAATCCATTTAAAAAAATACCTGTTAATATATATATATATATATATATTCTGCTAGATTTGATATAAATATATGTCATCTGAGGAACTTTAAAATAATTGCTACATTAAATAAACATTCTTTGCAATAGGTTTCAGTAATATATATATATATATTTATTTCCTCTGCTTTCCTCCCACCTTCTCACCCATCAACGGTCCCGCCCTATGAAATTTACCTCCCCAACCACCAACTACCACCCATTAACGGTCCTGCCCTAATAAGTTCACCTCTCCCTATAAATAGGCCCCAGAGCCCTCAGATAGAATCCACAACCAGTGCATCGTTAGTCCATCCTGGTGCGCCTCTCCTCCAGCGGCGAGACTCTGCTAGGTAAGAATTCTGGTCTTACTAAGTTTAAATTATATTCGGTAATTTTTCTTGTTAACTCAATCGGATTAGTGATTAACCTGATTAAACATATGTCGATCCACTTATCCCATATCGAACCCGATAAATCTGTATCAACCCATTTAAAATCAAGTTAACCTGTTTGACCCAAGATGACTCGTGTCGACCCGTTTAAAAACAAGTTAACCCATTTTAACTTGAGTTAACCTATTTGAAATGAGTTAACCCATTTTGACTTGAGTTAACCTATTTGAAATGAGTTAACCTGTTTAACATAAGTTAACCCGTTTGACCCGAGTTAACTTATTTGACATGAGTTAACCCGTTTGACCCGATTTGACTTATTTGACTCATTTGCCTCATTAACCTGAAATACTCAGTTTTGACCAACGTTGACCTGGTTTGATTCATTTTAACTGGTTTGACCTATATTGACCAATTTTGAGTCACTTGGCTTGTCTGACCTATTTAGCTTTTGTAATTTAAGTCAATATTTTAAACTATTAAGTACAATAGTAATTATTCACACTGAACTTAATCAAGGAACACGTCATCCACCAGTAAATTATTACAGGTTCTAATCCAGGTAAGCGATTTTCACTGAATTTAGGACATCGTGACTATTAAATTAAAATAACTAATATACAAAATGATATCAATTATATTCTGTGAGCTATATTGTGCATATTCTGCATGTCTTTGTGTCGATATTCTGTTGGGCTTTATGCCGATATATTATTCTTGGTTATACTGAACCCTTATATCCTGAGATATATGATAATATGATGAGCTGAGATCCCGGTGGTTGACGAACCACTTTCTAGACGCGTAACGTTATGTGGGGGACGTACCTGCATTCCGTTATTCTGATGTCATACTGGTAACGTATCTGATATATCTGTTGTCACACTGGTGATGTAACTGTTACTTCTGTTGTCACACTGGTGATGTATATCTGTGAATTCTGATCTTCATTATTATAAGATTTGTATATATTAATATATATGCAAAGTATGAAATATGATAATATTGTGAGGTGACAAGTTGATATTATAAGTTAATTTGATATTCTGATCTGTTGTTAAATTGAGCTATAAGACCTCACCTGACCTATGGTAAGTTGGAGGTCGTTTACTCGGTCTTCGTGACTGACTATTGCTTTTCAGGTAAATAATCTATTGCCAGGAGAAGACTGTAAAATCCCAGGAAAGAGGTTTTTCTACATCCCGTATGGTCCCACTGATATTTACCATTATCTAGTTTAATTGCTTTACCTTTCAGTTTTCTAATCTAAGGTTACTCTGGGTGACCTGCTTAGTGTTAGAACTTATGTAATACTGTTTTGAGATGAATAAAGATATTTTTTTTTCTTATAATCTATTCTGTGATTCTGACTGTAAGTCTCCCCTTATTTTATGATAATTAGTTCTTAAAAATGAGGGTGTGATAGGTTAGTATCAGAGCATAGGTTATAAGTAATCTTAGACTGACTTTAACACTTTTACCTCACCCATTGACATTGTGCCTTTGATTTCAGGAAAGACCCAGTCACCCGCCTTATTGAGTTTAAGATGAACCCTAACATCCTTATGGTGGCCAATCTTGACCAACTTTGGTTCCTTTTTGAATGGGTTAGATACTATCGAGGAAGTAAGATCACCCCTGAGGAGGCCAAACAACGTATATTGACAGTCTTACCCTCTTATTCGGATAGAATCAAGGCCTCAATGATGGTGATTCCTCAATTGGATCACCTACTCACTGCCTTAGTTGCCATGGAAGCCTATTACCGAAATAACTAGTCTACATTTCGCCACTATGAGCCAACAAATGATTCAATGGAGCTAGAACCAAGAAAAACCCAGATGGAAACTGACCAAAGTTACCCATCATCTCCAAACCTTCAAGCAGCTTTTCAAAGCCAACAAACCTCGAGTTGACTCTAGCAACTCCAACTCCCTGTAAGAAAACTAAGGAGACGTTGGCTCTCATCAAGAGTCTTTTTGCCCAACCGGAAGAGAATCCTGAACCAAGCCCTACCTCATCTTCAAAATCTTAGTATACCCAAACCTAGTTGTGAGAATTTTGCAGTCTACTTCTCTGACATATAATAGTATTTTCTAAATAAAGTGTTAGTTTTATGTGCTTACATATATTGTTTACCAGGTGAAAATGGAATCTCAAGCTGATTCTCTACAAAACCAAACAAATGAAAATCGGGAGAATAATACAATGATTTCTAGAGATGCACTGTATATGCATTTTCAAAAGGAAAAACCACCCCAGTTTGCAGGAGATCCAGATCCTCTGGCTGCGGAGGAATGAATCGATCGATTGAAAATAATTTTTGAATTTATTGAGTGTCCTGATAACAAAAAGACTGGTTTTGCTTCTTATATGCTGATCGGTGAAGGTCGTAAATGGTGGAAGTCCCAACTCAATACTGAACTTAAATCTCTTCAACCTGTTCCTTGGGAAAGATTTCGTGATAATTTCTTTCAATAATATTTTTCTCCTGCTATCAAAGAAAAGAAATTACGTGACTTCATTCATTTGAAGCAAGGTTCCATGTCTGTCATGGAATATGAAGCTGTATTTACTGCTCTTTCTGATTATGCACGTCATCTAGTAGCCGAGCCACGAGAAAAAGTAAAAAGGTTCGAGGATGGTTTGCGAAAGGATATTCAAAAACAGACAAATGTTATGAAGATTTACGATTATGCTGAATTATATCAAAGAGCGTTGATCGCAGAACAAAATATTAATGAAGATCGGGAGTGGCGTGAAAGGAAAAAGCGTCGTTATGAGCAAGTTAAGAGGCATGATGGGAGTTTTGAGAAGAAAAAGAAGGAAGAAGGAATGCCAACAGATAGTGGTATGAAGTGTCAAAGTTGTGGAGGTCATCATCCTACTTTTAAATGTCGTAAGAATACTAGAGCTTGTTTTAGATGTGGTAACAAATACCATTTTGTGAAGGATTATCCAATGATACCGAAGCCTGATTCAAACTCTATGCCACAAACTCAAGCTCGGGTTTTCTCCTTATCCGACTCGATCGTTATAGGTACGATCTATATTTCAGGATTACCTGCACAAGTATTATTTGATTCTGGATCTACACATTCATTTATCTTGCCTGAGTTTGCAACTTCTGCAAAAATTTCATCTAAAATGTTAGACACACCACACCTTATACCGTAAATACAGCTTCAGGAGAAATTTTGGCTAGTAGGATAATATATTCAAACTGTGAAATATACATCAGAGATCACGTCTTTCCCGCAAACTTGATTGCCCTTGCTATAAAGGACTTTGACATACTGTTAGGAATAGACTGGTTATCAATTTGGCATGCTGAGATTGATTGTGCTGCCAAGAAGATAAGTTTTTCTATTCCTGAAGGAGACTTAATCTATTTCGAAGGAAAGAAAGATGTCTTACCTATTATATCTTTTACAAAATGCCAAAAAATGTTAAGGAAAAGATGTGAAGCTTATTTAGCTTACATTGAATCGACACCAAAGAGTTAAACCAGAATAGATGGAATAAAAATTGTTAGAGAATTCACAGACGTTTTCCCAGAAGAACTTCCAGGATTACCGCTGGAGAGAGAGGTGGAATTTATTATAGATACTATCCCAGGATCTGCCCCCATATCAAAAGCGCCCTACTGAATGGCACCCAAAGAGCTAGAAGAACTTACAAGAGATGCTTAATCTAGGATTTATTCGACCTAGTGTGTCTCTTTGGGGTGCTCCTGTATTATTTGCCAAGAAGAAAGATGACTCTTTAAGATTATGTATCGATTATCGGGAGCTGAATAAGATTACTATCAAAAATAAATATCCATTGCCTAGAATAGACGATCTTTTTGATCAGTTGAAGAATGCTAATGTATTTTCAAAAATTGACTTACGATCTGGCTATATCAACTATGCATTCGAGCACAAGATATTTTAAAATCTGCCTTTCGAACAAGGTATGACCATTATGAGTTTGTAGTCATGCCTTTTAGATTAACTAATGCTCCTGCAGTGTTCATAGATCTTATGAATCGAATATTCCAACCTTACCTGGATGAATTTATTATTGTGTTCATCGATGACATACTTATATATTCCTCTAGCGAAGAAGAGCATGAAGAACATCTAAAAATTATTTTGATGGCACTGAGGGATAAGAAATTGTATGCCAAGCTCAGCAAATGTGAATTTTGGTTACAACAACTGGCATTTCTAGGGCATATAATTTGCTCATCTGGTATAGTTGTAGATCCATCCAAAGTTGAGGCTATCACTGATTGGCCAAAGCTACAACTGTAACTGAAATAAAAAATTTTCTTGGTCTAGCCGGATATTACTGAAGATTCGTAGAAGAATTTTCGAAGATCGCTCTACCACTCACTCAATTAACTAAGAAGATTGTAAGATTTGAGTGGTCAAAAGCCTGCGATGAAAGTTTTCAGGAGTTAAAAAGACGTCTTATTACAGCCCCTGTCTTAACTATTCCCTCAACGTCCAAAAACTTTGTTGTTTATAGTGATGCCTTTCGGAAGGGATTAGGGTATGTGCTGATGCAAGGTGGAAAAATTACAGCTTATGTTTCTAGACAATTAAAGAACCACGAAGTCAATTATCCTACGCATGACTTGGAACTGGCTGCGTTATCTTTGCACTTAAAATCTGGAGGCATTATTTATATGAAGTAAAATGTGAAATATTCACAGATCACAAAAGCATAAAGTATATATTTACTCAGAAGGAATAAAATCTAAGACAACGATGATGGTTGGAGTTATTGAAAGATTGTGATGTAGATATTCAATATCATCCGGAAAATGCTAATATAGTTGCGGATGCACTTAGTCAAAAATCTACAAGTAGTACACTTACTGATCAGGAGGCACTTATTAAAGAAATAGAGCAACTACAATTAGAGACCCAAATAAGTAATGATAAAAGAATGGTAGCTCATCTTTGTATCAACCAAATCTGCATGAAAAGATTTAAATAGCCCAGCAAGAAGATTCGAAGATTGCTAAGATAACTCAGAGCATAATGAAAGGAGATAATTCAAAATTTATGATAGAATCTGACGGTATTCTTCGATTTCGAAGTCAAGTCTATGTTCCTAAATCCCTAGAGCTTAAAAGGAAAGTTCTTAGTGAAGCATATAGTGCGGGATATTCAATCCACCCTGGAGGAACTAAAATGTATCATGACTTACGAAAGCAATTCTGGTGGCCAGGAATGAAAAATAATATTATTGAATTCATAAGTCATTCTTTAGTTTGCCAAAGAGTTAAAATAAAACATCAAAGACCAGGAGGATTGCTTCAACCTTTAGAGATCCCTACTTGAAAATGGGAGCATATCACTATGAATTTTGTTTGTGGGTTACAAAATCTAAAGGATTCGATGTAATCTGGGTAATCGTAGACCGGTTAACAAAGTCTGCCCACTTTCTACTTATCAAAATGACTCATCCTCTTGGCTAAATTATATATCGATGAAATAGTGCGACTTCATGGGGTACCTACATCTATTATATTAGATAGAGACTCACGATTTGCCTTAAGACTGTGGGCTAGTCTTCAAAAAGCCATGGGAACAAAACTTAGTTTCAGTACAACATATTACCTAGAAACGGATGGACAATCAGAAAGAACGATTCAAACCCTTGAAGATATGCTAAGAGCATGTGCCATGGACTTTGGAGAAAATTGGGAAAAATATCTATCTCTAGTAGAATTTTCATATAATAATAGCTACCATACAAGCATTAGGATGGCTCCGTATGAGGCTTTATATGGCAGGAAATGTCGATCACCTTTGTATTGGGATGAAGTTGGAGAAAGAAGAATGCTAGGACCCAAGATCATTGAAGTCACTTTGCAAAAGATCAAAATAATTCAAGAAGGACTTCTTGCAGCCCAAAGTAGACAAAAGGCCTATGCTGACACAAGAAGATGAGATATTTGCTTTGAGTCTGGGGAGCATGTATTTTTAAAGGTATCTCCAAGGAAGGGCATTTATCGGTTTGGTATCAAGGGCAAGCTTAAACCAAAGTACATTGGTCCCTTTGAAATCATCTGTCAGGTTGGAAAGTCAGCATATGAGCTTGCATTACCTCCAGAACTAGCAGGAATTCACAATGTTTTTCATATCTCATCATTAAAAAAGTACGTAGCTGATCCAAATCACGTACTAAAATATGAACCGCTAAACATACAACCTAATCTATCCTATGAAGAAAAGTCGGTTAAAATTCTTGATCGAAAGGAGAAGGTACTTCGGAAACGTACTATTCCTATTGTGAAAATTCTATGAAGAAATCAAATGGTAGAAGAGGCAACCTGAGAGACGGAAGAATCGATGAAGAATAAATACCCACATCTGTTCAGATAAATTTGGGGGACCAAATTTCTTAAGTAGGGAAGGATGTAATAATCCTTTTAAAAAAATACCTGTTAGTATATATATATATATTCTGCTAGATTTGATATAAGTACATCTGTCATCTGAGAACTTCAAAATAATTGCTATATTAAATAAACATTCCCTGCAATTCATTTCAGTAATATATATATATATATATATATATATTTATTTATTTATTTCCTCAGCCTTCCTCCCACCTTCTCACTCACCAACGGTCCCGTCCTATTAAATTTACCTCCCCAATCACCAACTACCACCCACTAACGGTCCTGCCCTAATAAGTTCACCTCTCCCTATAAATAGGCCCCAGAGCCCTCAGATAGAATCCACAACCAGTGCATCGTTAGTCCATCCTGGTGCGCCTCTCCTCCAGCGGCGAGACTCTGCTAGGTAAGAATTCTGGTCTTACTAAGTTTAAATTATATTCGGTAATTTTTCTTGTTAACTCAATCGGATTAGTGATTAACCTGATTAAACATATGTCGATCCACTTATCCCATATCGAACCCGATAAATCTGTATCAACCCATTTAAAATCAAGTTAACCTGTTTGACCCAAGATGACTCGTGTCGACCCGTTTAAAAACAAGTTAACCCATTTTAACTTGAGTTAACCTATTTGAAATGAGTTAACCCATTTTGACTCGAGTTAACCTATTTGAAATGAGTTAACCCGTTTGACATAAGTTAACCCTTTTGACATGAGTTAACTCGTTTGACCTATTTGACTCATTTGCCTCATTAACCTGAAATACTCAGTTTTGACTCAAGTTGACCTGGTCTTATTCATTTTAACTGGTTTGACCTATATTGACTAGTTTTGAGCCACTTAGCTTGTCTAACCTATTTTGACTTTGTAACTTAAGTCAATATTTTAAACTATTAAGCACAATAGTAATTATTCACACTGAACTTAATCGGGGAACACGTTATCCACCAGCAAGCTATTACAACCTCTAATCCAGGTAAGCAATTTTCACTGAACTTAGGACATCGTGACTATTAAATTAAAATAGCTAATATACAAAATGATATCAATTATATTCTGTGAGCTATATGCTGCATATTCTGTATATTCTGCATGGCTTTATGCCGATATTCTGTTGGGCTTTGTGCCGAGATATTATACTGGGTTATACTGAACCCATGTATTCCGAGATATATAATGATATGATGAGCTGGGATCCCGATGGTTGACGAACCACCTTCTGGACGCATGACGTCGTGTGAGGGACGTACCTGCATTCTGTTATTCTGATGTCACACTGGTGACGTATCTGATATATCTATTGTCACACTGGTGATGTAACTGCTACTTCTGTTGTCACACTGGTAACGTATATCTGTGGATTCTGATCTTTCATCATTATAAGATTTATACATATTAATATATATGCAAAGTATGAAATATGATAATATTGTGAGGTGACAAGTTGATATTACAAGTTAATTTGATATTCTGATCTGTTGTTAAATTGAGTTATAAGACCTCACCTGGCCTATAGTAAGGTGGAGGTCGTTTACTCGGTCTTCATGACTGACTGTTGTTTTTCAGGTAAATAATCTATTGTCAGGAGAAGACTGCAAAATCCCAGGAAAGATGTTTTCCTACGTCCCGTATGGTCCCATCGATATTTACCCTTATCCAGTTTCATTGCTTTACCTTTCAGTTTTCTAATCTAAGGTTACTCTGGGTGACTTGCTTAGTGTTCGAACTTATGTAACCCTATTTTGAGATGAATAAAGATATTTTTTTCTTATTATCTATTCTGTGATTCTGATTGTAAGTCTCCTCTTATTTTATGAATAATTAGTTCTTAAAAATGAGGGTGTGACAATAATTATACTCAAGTTCTTGAGTTTCACGCTTAATAACACACAGGTTCACGTTTTTAAAATTAACATCAGGGTCCCTGAGTTTTTAATAAATTATCAAATGAGTTTTTTTATTATTATTAAAAAAATTTAAAATTATTATTTTACTCCTCTCCCTCTCTCTCCTCCTGATCCTCGTGACGTGCGATCTCTCTCCTGATCTCCGCACACGTGGGAGGCCGTGCAACCTGTCGATGGGTCACCCATGACTCGCAGGCCATCTGCGGCCCGCGTGCGTGAGGATCGGGAGGAGGGAGAGATTGGAGGGGTAAATGGTAATTTTAAAAAATTTTAATAATAAAAATAAAAAAGACTTATTTGATAATTTATTAAAATTTTAGGACTTTGATATTATAAATTTAAAAATGTGGACCTGTGTATTATTAACTGTTAAACTCAAAGACCTGAGTGTAATATCTCAAAATCACATAAAATTTAAAATATTTACTTAATATGACTAGGCTTTCATTCTGTTGTATTTTGTTTGTTTATGAAGTTATTTTTAGTCAAGATAAAAGATGATTTTTGATATTATATTTTTATTTTAAAATTTTTGAAATATGTGAGAAGCAATATCTTTCCAATTTTTTTAGTTCCTAGGAAGAGTATTTTCTTTTCATTTTTTAGACCCTAAGGCCTTTGTTTGGTATTTACCCATTTTTAGAAAAAATAATAATAATAATATTTTTAATTTATTTTAAATTTTAATAATTTTATTTTACATCTAATATAAATTTTAACTTTAAAAATTAATTTTATTTTATATCCAATCTAAATTTCAACTCTAAAATTAATTTTATTTTACATCCTACGAATTTTTTAATATTAAAATATTTTTTTTTTCATTAATTCTATAAAATATTTTTTTTTATTACTTAAATTTATTCTCCAATCAAACAAGATCTAATTTAATTTATAAGAACAAAAAATAAAGAAATATTATTATCTTAGGTATGACTTCAACAATTAAGAAAAAGTACTAACATACATTAGAATTTTTAAAATTACACACTAATTATCATTATTGAATCCCATCATCTTTGAGAATGATCTATTTATGGTATTTTCACAATCTTATCTATAAAACAAAATCAATGACAATTTTTGCTTCATGAAAAACCACAACAAATCCATTGAAAATGTTCTTACGGTTGAGTGATATTTTTCAAATTAACTAACACCAATAAAATATATTCAGAAGATTATGATGGAAATAAATCAAGTTATTGCGTAATTTTAATATAAATTTTGTAACCTCTGTGTATAGTAGAGCTTTGTTCTTGAGCACAGCAAACTTACTTAACACATGCACAAAGTAATCTTAATAATACGATCAAATTTTTGACTAATCAAACTACATTAAGTGATTTTTGTTGGAAAAAAAAAATCCTTTTTAATGCCATTTACAATATCCTTTAAAAAATATTAAACTGATTTTTATAACTTGGTTTTAGTTTAACAAAAATGACTTAAACCTTATTTCAAAAAGTTTTAAAAAGTAAGTTTTTCATAATTATAATATGAGTATGGAATTATGAGGTTCTGAACATAGGCCAATCATGTTCCAAAGGGAGTAAAAATATTCTGATATTTCAGCAAAACTTTTTGCCTCTACTGACTTTGGAAAAATAGATGAGTAACATATAACATACACATATACATATTAATTACATACATGCATACATACACATACACACACACACACACATATATATATATATATATATATATATACTTATATATATATATATATAATATATCTTTGGTCTAAGAACTAATAGCCTATCATCTTCTTGTTAAGGTCTTATCCCTTCAGTTCGTCTGCAATTTTGTGGATCTGCGTCAGCAGTAAATCCACAAACAAACAGTTTTTTTACAATCTTCCTATTTGAGATGAGATCAGCCATTTTCCTTCTAGAGAGGAATCCATCCCTGTAATTGACATGCACAAAATATTCAGGAAAAATGACATATGAGTAGCAGAATTTAGATACATTCTAGAATAAACTTATTTATTTACGTATTAATCATTCAATCATTAAATTTCAGTGTACTGCATAAAATAGCATGGTTTACACTTCTGTTTTCTGCCATGTTAGTTTTGAATTTGAGTAACTTAATTCCTCCCCTGTGATTAATGTTAAATTAAGAGTTTTGATGTTTGATAATACATTTAAGTTGGAGGGTTACTAATGAATATCAAGTTGTTGTATCATGTAGGCTTCAAAGGATTCAATGGAAAATTTGGGGCTCCATGCGCTATCATGAAACTGAAAATTCTGGAAAATGGCATATAATATAGATGAAGATGTCGACAATATTTATTTATGGGTTATTTCGGGTAAAAGTTGATTGTAGAGTTTGAGTTTATGAGTTTTGGAATGATCAAAGAGCACAAATAACTAAGATATAATGAGTTAAAATGTTCTAAAGAAAATTAACTCACACTCTTATGGGTTTGACAGGTGCCAAGGACTCAAATGAGTCAATTTTCATTGTTGAGAGCAAAGCAAAGTCAGCCCAAGTATAAATAGAACTTGGCAAGGTCAAAACTATGGTTGAATCAATTCAATTGTGAGGTGCGCTGACTCAGCTATGCAACAAGTCAACTCAACTGAGTCAACCAAAACCATAGTTAGGTCAACTTAGTCCAATGAGACTGATTTTGGGGGCTGGCTAGAAATAGATCTACCCAAGTATAGGTTAGGTCGACCTAGAGAGCTTAGGTCCACCAAGGAACCTTAATTCGACCCAGATTTGAGCTGTTAGAGCTATTTGGACTAGTATTCCAAATCATGTCAACCCAGGTACTTGCTAGGTTGACCAAAGGCCGTTTTTTGGAAGATTTCAGATAGCTGTTCTAGTTTCCTTAACTATTTTTGGCAATTTTAAGGGATGCTTTTGATACATTATAAAATGCCATTGACCACACCACCGAGTGAAATATTTTTCTTGATTTAAATCGATCAAGATGATAATGTGAAGATAAATGTGCTCTTGTCAACCCTCTCCAAAGTGCACATGCTATATCCGTGGGAAGTGAAGTGCAGTATGATTGTATTTTTTATTATTATCTTTGAAATTCTCTGGGATTCTTTGTTTCCTTCACTTGGGAATTGAAGAGGGTCTCTAAGTTGGGTGACTTAGAGGATGTGTGTGATTTCTTCACTTGGAAGCAAAGACAGCCTCTAAGTGGAGGTTTGGAGGATGAACTTTCCAGCTCGATTATAATTGGGGTTTACACTATACCATGATGCATAGGAGTGATTTGATAGTGAAACATTATCGAGGTGTCTCTTAGTTGGGAGGGTAGATATATGTGTCGAATCATGCAAATCTTGTGTCTCTTTGTGTGCGTGAATATATGTGTGTACTTCCTATTGCATTACTAACTGGCTTTTACTCTTATTTTTAGTAATTCGTTTGCTGGCATTTATTTGTACACATACATCAAGAATTATCTATTCACCCTACCTGTAGCCACAAGTATGGTCCAACAACTTTTAACTTGGGTTATTATGGAAAAGGTTGAGGTTCATCAGCCTTGTAAATTCACATATATATATTAAGATACAATATATACAGACATCATGTATATATATATATATATATTTGTATATATATTATAAACATACATATGTTAAACGGGACAGCAAACTGAAGGTTCTTTCTAGATAACATGGCAATAACACTAAACCAACATGTTGAAATTTTGATTTTGCATGCTTTTCGTTTGTGCAATGTAAGATCAGTGATTTGGATGATTAATACATAAATAGATAAGTTTTCTCTTGGCTTGCATGTAAATAGACCTAAAAACTATGACTGTTGACTTTCAGGAAAAAACAACTTTCAAATGATTATCAAATAAATACCTTGACCAATCCAGCTTCAGTTCCACATAAAATCATATCATTTGCTGCAAGCAAACTGGTTATCTTGCTTCCTGCTGATAATCTACCTACACTTTGTTGCTTTTCCCTCAAATAAATCTGATTCCACGCAAATGGCTTTGAGATTTATCAATATATATTATATATTAAGATGATACGAATGTTTTCAAACATATCTAGCAATGTTATAAAAGGGTTACCTGTATTGTGCTTGAAGATGAGCTGCAATTTACGTAGATAAAGTCTTCAACCACATCCATTGCCTGCACAGATTTTCCTTTCGACATTTTTACAGAGATGAGCGGTCCTTTATGCCTTTTCCAATCCTAGATTTATTATCAAATCAATTAAATCCCATTCACAATGTTTTAAGCCTATGATTACCAATTGACCTAAATGCTTGAGCTTTACCTGACCAACCTAGTGCTTGAGCTTTTACAGCCCATTTAGCCAAAAGCCATTGCCAAATTTTATTTTTAATTTAAAAAACATAAAAATTTATTTTATATTCTATTTTACACAAACTCCAAAATTAAAATATTCACATTATTTCACATCTTATAGAGTTTTTAAAATAATTTACTTTATTTCTCATCATTAAATTTTTAAAGAAAAGCAAAAATAAGTCATCCTTCAAAACCATAAAGCTTCATGCCAAAGAGGCCCTAACCTAAAATTAATATATTCTTACCACCCTTCATATGCAAGCTATTTTGCTTTGAAACATGGATTTAATTCAGCATAATCTTTCACTTTTAACCATACTAAAGATAATTGAGGCCAACCAAGGCTCGAACTTGAGATGTTTAAGCTTCCAGTTACCATTAGACTAAATGTTGAAGCCTTTATGTTATAACCCAGAAATAATTTTATATTTTTACAAAATGCTTTATTGATCTACAATGAGTAGCTTACCTTTGCACTTGATGCTTCAACACAATGGCTTGCACAGTAAATCCAGTTTTTGTAGATGCAAATTGAATTGATAGGCTTCCTCTGTATTTTCCAACTACTTGTGGCTGGTTTGATCTCAAATTCATTTTCTTCCTTCAAGTCTAGCTCCTTTAAAAAGGTTTCGATATTGTTACATGCTGCTTAAACTATGATGAGAGATTTACAACATACAACAATAACCTTGTCACAATTAAAAAAAAAAGCAATAACCTTGTCTATTGACATATTTTTTTGAATGTTTGTCTATTTACATATTAATCACTTAAATGACAAAATTTACATTGTAGACACTTATTTATAATCCACTGTACAACTGTATCATGATAGAGAGCTGATTCTAACTTGGGTTAGGATGGAACGGATCATCCAGTTTATTAATCTTAAAAAATTGACATCAATTACACATTAAGATTGAGTGCTCACATCAAACCGATGAACACTATTTTTCTACAAGCACATGTTAACCAATAAAATGAAATTGAAACTGTAATATTTGTATATTTTGAGTTTGTACAAAGAAAGTTCTCTTATTTGAATGGCTAATATATAAATGGAAGTTTACTGCAACATTTATGTTAGTATCATAAAACTGAAAACTGCAATTAATGTTTTATGCTCGAAACTAGAACTTACAATCATGCTCGAGTCTGTGCACCCCAAGTATGTTGTTCCTTGAAACACTGCAATAGATGTCACATGTTTACTCTTGCAAATTGTTTGGATAATTCTTGATGCATGGCATACCTGAAATATATAGATATTTTTTATCCACATACAATTATGGATAATTACATGTCACACTCAAAGCTACCCTTATTGCTCATTTAACCTCCAAAGGTAAATATTTACATTTACATCTATCATCCCAACTTAGATGAATAATTACAATTCACCCTCAAAACATATATTTACCCATTGAAAGATGTATTACATTTTTTGCCTTTTGACAATAAAAATATTCATCTTTGCGAGTTAAACAAGTAATAAAGGCAATATTGAGAGTAACATATATAAATTATCAATACAATTATTTGTAATAATAATGTGTTAAACAAGAAATTAAGTATGTATTAAGAGCACCGAGTATGCCATTAATACCTTAAGACCACGGCTTTGTGTGAGTATAAGGATTTTTTCACTACACGTACCAACTTTTTGAACAGGTTCCTTTGCCTTTATTACTTCAATGCATTCTAATTTTTTGTGTACAAATTTCCAAACCTGCAAACAAAATATCAGAATTTTGTATTTGTTTTTAATCATAATATATTTGCTTAACAAGATCTACTTTTGATGAAATGGTGTAATCACGTACTCGGACTGTTCTATCAGTGGATCCGCTTAAGAGGCCACCGCTTGATTCGGATATGGCAAAGCAAGTAACAAGTTTTTTGTGCTTTTTGACCTCCCACAGAAGAAGTGAATGTTTTCCCCTTATATCCCATACCTGTTGGAATGCACAGAAATGTCAAAATTCTTCATAACTAATTCTGAACTATTCTCCTTTTGTTTAAGTATTTTTTTTAACTTGTAAATAGTGATATCAGCAAAAAATGGTCTCGGCTTGGCTATGAAAACAAAATTTTGTTGGATAAGGTATAGCCTTCGATGCTTGAGTGGTGGAAATGAGATCATTGAAATGGATGTATGGTAAGTTAGAACTGAACCATAACAAATTAATGACCATATAATGGGAGACTGCTTGTGAAATACCTCTGAAAATAAAGTCACAGAGAATAAATTTTGGCAGTTTATGCAAGTACAAGTGATGTAGAACACACATCTAAAGGTTGTTTAGGAAACTTTGATAAAAGAAAGAAAAAACATGTGACCAAGTACAAGAAAATCAAACAAATAACTTTTGATCTAGGAGGAGTTACGAGATGCGCACATGTTTCTATAAAACCCTTTACTTCGAAAGAAGTTTAAAGCCATCTTTAGTATATTTTTAAATTTCCAGTAAGTATTTTATTTTATGTTGACATCTCCTAGATTGTGATTTGCTTGAGATTTGGCATGATAACTAATATAGTTAAGAGAATCAATATCTTTCAGATTCTGATTCAACTGAAATTTGGGCCATGTTATCTAATATAACAAGGGAGAATTAGTTCAATGCTTCTTGATTTTATTTTATTTTTCATGTTAGAGTTCAATCGCATATATATAGGCTTGTATTCTCTATTTCTAACAATAATTAATAAAAATATTTTGTTGCTATCTTTTTCTATTTGAATTGTGTTTAGGCATCTTGTCTTGGATCTCTCTTAAGGAATTGATCATGAAATTAATGGTGTTCTTGCTATATCAGTTGGTATTAAAGCAGGACTACCCCATCTCATGGTCAATTCTAACCATAGCAGTGTGCAGAACAATGATGCTCCTCTCTAGCAAGTGCTACAGCAGATTCAAGAAACTCAAATTCAAATATTGGATGAAGCAACTATGACAGGTACAAGTGGCTCCAAATCAATAGAATTAAAGGATATTCCACCCTTTCCACCAAATTAGGATTTCCTAGATGATAGATCTTCGTCCCATGAAGCATTCATAGCAAACAACGATCTAGTGCTCTAAGGTCATGATTGAGAGGTTTACTTCTTTGAACTAATGAGTATTCTAGAAGATAAGTACATGAAGTATGTCGCCTACAAACTAAAAGGTAGTGTTTCAGCCTAATGGGATCATCTGCAAACAAACCAAAAGAGACAAAGAAAGCAACTAGAGGATGAGCAAATTGATATATGCAAGGTTTCTTCCATCGACTACAAGTAGATATTATACCAAAAGTATCAGAACAATCAGCAAGGCTCGCATAATTTATGTACTCCTACACTGAGGAATTTCATCATCTTCTTGTAACAATCTTGTGAAGATTGATGTGCAAAAACGTTGCTTGTTAATGGCCTTTGATTTCCATCTAAGGGAGGGTGACTTTGTATATGGCTTGTAATCTCAACAAGGCCATTAGGCTTGCCATGAAGATTGAAGCTCAACTAGAGAGGTCAATCAATAGGGAACTTCCCTATGGTCATAATGGCTCGGATGCAACTCATGGTGATTCTGGCAAAGCGAAAGTTGAAGTGGCATACCTAAACTAAATGCATAGAAAACAAGCAAGAACCGACCCACATCAACAACGAACAAACTCTAAAATTGCTAGAACCAGAACAACCCGTGTGTGCAATCAAGGGTCTAAATGTTACCGATGTGGCTAGGAAGCTCACCTTTCTAACTACTGCCCAAGTCAATGAGTGGTGAAAATGATTAAGAAGGATTAGTTTGAAGTCCAACCCTAATATGATCTCGAAAAATATGATGAGTGGTTTGGTCATCAGTCCCGAGAATGTGCTAGCAGAGGAAGATCATGAAGGCTGTAGTGACAGATGACGCTAAAAAAGCCTGCCATTAAAGAAGACTCACAACAACATAGCTATTCAGTTAAGTGCAAAATCAACCAACAGATGTATGATGTCATCACCAATGGCAGCAACAATGAGAAGATTATTTTCAATAAGATCATGAAGCAACTGCATATCCCCGCACACAAGCATCCCTCTCCCGATAAAAGTCAGTTGGATCAAATCCATTGGCGAGGTAAAGGTAACCGAACAATGTCATCTCCTATTTTCTATTGGTAGATACAAAGATGAAGCTACTTGTGATGTCTTCAAAATGAATGCATTCTATGTACTATTGGGGAGAACATAAAAATTTGATATGGATGCTATTCATAATGAACAGGAAAATAATAAATATTAGATAAAGTGTCCATCATGCTAAACTCTTTCTGTGAGAGGAAACAAATTTCTAACCCTATTAAGCTTGGAAACACCTTTTTTTTCTTTATTCTAAACAGATAATTTAGATGGACATGAAAGTGGAGGGAATGATAGTAGCTCTAATAGTTAACTAGGAGGAGCACTATTATTAGCTGTACTCATGATACTGCAGCCAGTCAAAGAAAAGCCCCAACTTTTAAGGTCATCTTTAGTATAGTTTTTAATTTCCAGCAAATATTGCATTTATTTTCATATCTCCAATATTCTGATTCACCTGAGATTTGAAATGACAACTAACATGGCTTGGGAGAATCAAAATCCTTGACATTTGGCATATTAGCTGAGATAACCTCAGAGAATCAATGTCGATTTTTTCATAATTTTAACAATGTTTGAGTCAAGTCAACTACATAGGCTTGTATCTTTTATTTTCAGCAGTAATCAATAAAAACTATTTCAGGGATTATTCTCAACATTCTGTTTCTCTCTTTCTAGTATACTTGTGCATTTTGGCATCTTATCTTAGATCTCTTTTATGGGATTTATTGTGTATTTACCGGTGTTTCCACTACGTCACAAAGGAATATCAACAAAATAGGAAAATAGCATTATTGTACAAGAAATATTCATGAAAATAAGGCCATAAAAAATAGATTTAGTTGGTTTATGCAAATGTAAAGGAGAACCATTAAGACAGTGAACTAACACTATTGTACAAGAAATACGAACAGAAGGGTTAGCTTACAAGTAACTTGACTGGAAGTTATACAAGAAGATTTGCTTATATTACAATTAACACTATATGCAACACCATATAGGAATGATCAGGGAAGAAGCATCCAGAGTTTGATGGTGATGATGATGATGATGGCTATGATGAGTAGCACATAATATGTACATGCTTTTACCCAAGAACTGTTAGTGGAGAAATATTAGGAGCCAAAGTTGGACCCAAGACACAAATGAATGGACATCCACTAACCAAAAAGCCTAAGCCAATAGGTAAGGATGGTCATCGCTTATACTTTTAACATCACAACTTGCTGTTAACTATCAATGTGAGATAATTGCTCGTATACATTTCCAACAAAAACAATAGATTACGATGCAAATTTATGGTCAGCCATATGTGCATTACAGACCACTGCCAATACATCTTCATGTCAAGATAGAGTTATTCCAACAAATAATTAGCCTTACCTTAATTGTACCATTCGAGTATCCTGTACACAATAGTCCCTTGTAAAAGATAAGAGCAGTTACTGCTCCATCACCACTATTAACTATCTCCAGAGTTTGTGTATGCACACAAGATACTCTCTGCACATTAAAGCAGGGTAATATGTAAATAATTGAGGCACATTAACACTTTGGCGTCAAGATGTAACACGGGAAGAGGTTGAGGAGGAGAAATAGAAGAGGAATAGAGAAAAACAAATGAAGAGAGATCTTAGGCAATCTCCTTTATTGAATTCATCATGCATGATAATAATCATCAGGGCTGTTCATAGAGTTCTTCCTTGTGCAATGAACAGAAAATTTGCATCAAAACTTGCGCTGAATACATAAGATTAAAAATTTAAAAGACTATATACATATATCAAAAATAGAAGCTACTAAATCCTAAAAAAATACCAAAGCTAAAAGAGTAAAACACCTATTTTGATTATAATTATTTGACTTAAATATTGAACTTCAAACATCTAAGCCTGACTCGGATCACATCAAAATCTGTTCTTTTGCATAATTGGAAATAATTAAAGTCTTCATCTAAGAATTATGAAGCCCACGACATCATAACATTGATGAAAAAAAAAATTTAGTTGTTTAACCATGGAACTTGATCAACAAAGGCGCTACACTGTAAATGCTTTTTATTGATCTAGTTATACAAACAACAAGAAACAACAATAGCAATTACAATAACAAATCCTTAGACACAAAGAAGTTGAATCAATCGTATAGATTTATCCTCTCCACTCAACTCTATGAAAGTTAAATTTGAGGAGTTCTAACTCAGCAAAACATTTAGGTTGCCTCTGTGAGATCTAGAAGGCTATGAGTTTGATTTTAGGAGACAACTTTCCTTATATGAGAGAGAACGCTGCTGATATCATCCCTTTCCAGACCATATAAAGGAAGAGAACCATGTGACAATGAACATGCCCTCTAAATGCTCTATGAAACTTCCAGTCTAATTTTGGTCCCAATTGCACTGTTTATCAGTATTTGACGTTGTCTATTTTTTTTGTTCATACAGGGTCTCTTTTTGGATGGGAAAAAAAAAAACTGCTAATTTACTTACTGGCTTATTTGGAAGAACATAATCAGTAACGTTTAGCAATTCCTCAGCCATCCAAGTTACTCCTGAAAGGCGTCTCAGTGATTCTCTCAAACCCTCTGAGAAGGTCAGCAGTTTCTCTTTACCTGAACCATAGCAAAATTTAGTAAAGTCTAGACAACAAGATCAGCCAAATACTTAGGCTGCTGCGTTGCTTTAATGCTTGAATACTTCTTTGGTTTATTGCAAAAGATCTATTGATATTACAAACTTAATGTTAATACTAATCTTTTCTAGTTGATCCTATAATATGAAAATGTACTTAATCATGCTTAAAAGATCATTTTGGGTAATAAACATCATGTCGAGTAAATATTGTGAATTTTTGAGACATTGGTATCCTAAGTGCACGCTTGACATATTTTCATCTTTACTGACCTCTACCAGAAGTGTAGTTGTAGACACAGAGGCAAGCTAGAACCCTTTCATCAAGCTCTGTTCCAGGATGAAGAAAAGCAGATACTTCATCCAACAGAATCTCACAAGCAGTATATTGGAGGTTACTCGACGTAACCACTGCCATCTCACTTCCAAGCCATGCACTCGTAATGAGACAACTTCGTTTAATATTCCACGATTGGCTTCGAATTCCCTTGGCCAATGCACTGAAGACAAATTCCCCAAATTTTATGACATATTTTGCTGTCTTTCTACTCCAAGCAAAAATTTCAGAATCCTGCATTATTGTCAATATGTTTATCAAAAAAAATCTCATATTATTTCATATACTTTTGTGTTTGAAATATAATACGACAAGATTAATTTATACTTCTTATAACCTGTAAACAAGGATCATGCCAGTCAATGCCTTTGACCATGTCCCTGTAATAAGTAGCCTTTAATCCTGCCTTTTTTACAAGCCACGCTGCTGTATATGATTTTCCTGTCCAGGAAAAGGTTCCTCCAAGATTCGCAAGAATGAAAGCTGATAGAGACTGCATGCTGAGATTATCCTCTGTTGCAACTGATTCTAGTAAGGCCATGATTGCCTTTTCCTTGAACACGTCTCTCCCTTTTGTGCTTTCCTACAAAAAAATTGAATTTTGATGTTGATATTGGTATCATATAATCTTCCTCTGAATCACAAACTTGATTTACATACAATGTTCATTGAAAAAATAATTATACAAGACTATCTTGAAAGAAGTATGCAAGAGTAATGAATATGGATATACAAAGATGAATGTCATGTAGAAATTCTCCGTACATTTAGCCTGTGGGCCTTCATTTTCTTTATGAGCTGATAGCTTTTAAGCAGAATGGGCAGGAAGAGAGGGGGTGGATTGGGAAAGGGGGGTACAAGGGCACCTGATGCTTCTATGAGAGACACTTCTTAAATATTACATATTAGCTCGATATTATGCAAACAGTGATGGAAACCTGCTTGCAATGAAGCACAGACACGACACAGGGAGACAACACAAAGTGACACGACATGATAATTTTCCAAAAAATAGGACACTGACACGGCATGATACGTCAAAAATAATAATAATAAAATTAATAATTCATATTTAAAAATAAATAAAACATAGAACAAATTTGAATTTTAAATTTAAACTTGTGAGTGACACAGAAATCTCATAGGATCAAGATGAGAACTTAAGAAGAGACGTCATCAGTATTGAAGAGATTTGGAATGTTGATTTAAGATTTTGCAAAATGAGTAGGAGAATAAGAAAAAATATAATTTTACTCATCAGGACAACCACGATAAGCACGACATTAAGAGAAGGTAAAAACTTTCGGGATTGAGGATGAGAGAAAGATAGAGGCAAAGATAGGAGTTATAAATGTTTTGCAATTAGTTCATTTTCATGAGGCTCGAGAACAGCGAGGGAGGAAAAATTTTGATTTAATTTGGTTAGCCTAGAATTTTGACTTATATTAAGTAAAATTTTAATAATAATAATAATAATAAGGTACAGATTTTTAGTTATTAAATTAAATTTTAACAATAATAAAAAAATTTAAGTATTAATAAAAAGAATAAAAAAGGAGATAGATGTGTCAATAGACTTTAGCCTTATGTTTAATATTATTTAAAAATATAATATTAATAAATAAATTTAAAATTAATATTAAATATATCTAATTCTATCTTATGTGTATCCCAAAAGTGTCATGTATCCCAAAAGTGTCATGTATCTCAGAAGTATCCTGTGTCTCAGAAGTATCCTGGATCTTAGATCTATTCTAGGAGTTTCTCAAAAGTATCATGCATTTCAAAATTGTCCTAAAAATATCTCATAAGTGTCATGAAATGCCTCCAAGTGTCCTTACGTGTCCAAAAAGTGTCCTTTAGATTTTTTAATATATTATTTTATACATGGTGTCCCAGCATGTCCCCGCGTGTCCCCCTGTGTCCATGCGTCCGACATGAACATGGCATGGCTTTTTGAAATGTCCATGCTTCTTAGCTTAACTTTTTATCCTATTTATAAATCAATTCAAAAAACATCGAGTCAAGTTTCAAGCCAAACTCATGGCTCAAGAAAAATTTCTAGTCGAGCTCGAGTTAAGGGTACCTTGCTCAACACAAGAAGAATAAATAATTTCATATAACACTAATATAAATATGTCTAGGTGGATGAGCAGCTAAATAGTTCCAAGAGCTCCAAGTTAGAAGCATGGCTCCTCAAATATTCTTTGAAACATTTTTTTTATGATAACAACCTATTTAAGAGCCTCAGAAATTGTAATTAAATTGTATGCAGTATAATAAAAGCTTATATTGACAGCATCAAATTATGTACATAATACATATATAATAACAGCAACAATAATAATAAGTTACATTTCAACTATGCTTGAAATTCATTTTAAGTTAACCCGACTCATTTCAAGTAAAATCAGCTTAGAGTAGCAACTAGCAAGTTCATTCATAACGCAGTATGGGTTGAGTCAAGCCCACCCAAATCGACTTGCTGCCAGCCCTATGTACAGTTCAGAATTCTATTATTTTCGTTATTACAAAAAGCTAATATGTGATTATTAAAATTAACAGGAAGTCATGGATAATGATGAGTTTAATGTTTATTCACATAATTCTAAATTTCAGAAGATGATTCCTCTATTAGAGAAAATCTGTCTTCGAGAAATTTTGCTGACACATCAATCGAATTTCTATTTTTATCAATCGATAATTCCTTTCACAAGAATTGATGATGGAAAAATTTATCTTACTGACGTTCATTTACTTACCAGCATGTCCAGCTGAAGCAATAGGTTTCCTGCATAAAGTTGATTCTCACTTTTTGATTGCATGACACAAACAAGCAGTATTTCCATGATTCTTGCTCCCCCCTGCTGCCGAATTTGCTGGAGCAGTCTGATAGCTGATGACCTTGTTTAAAACAAAATAAAAACCTTGAAACAACAATACGTCATTCTAAATAATCCTCAATTCTCATGCATGTTTAACAGTTTTCTAGTACTAAATCACTATGATAATTCTACAATAACGAAAACTTACTACGAAGCATTGATTTACAAGAACTTTAAATCTTGAAGCTATTTCTACCGAGTGGGGACCCTTCACTGAGAAGCAGCATCCACAAGTCTGATGCTATACGCAGTGGGGTACGACTTGCATGACTGCTCAATAACTACATGGCCATTGTTCTCCTTAATAGGCAATTTTCTTCTGCTCTAGTTTGATGGTTTAGCATTATATAAGCAATTGTGATTTATGCTCGCGAACCTGAGCTTAGAATTTTATCAATCTAATTGTTTAAATGCAAAGAGATGAGAGCTATTTTATTCCTCGAATGAGTAATAAATTGCTTGTCTTTTTTTTTATGGAAATAAATTGCTTGTCTTGCTCATGTTTAAAGGTGTCAATTCAATTACACGTATCAGGTATGGGTCCAACTGAAATTGACCTTGCATAAAATAGCTAAATACAAACCTGACACATATCTTAAATTGGTCAAACCAATCCAACCCATAATTTAGTCATATAAACTTCACCAACATAATCATGACCAAACACATGATATTAGAGCTTTACATATTCTCTACTTAAGAGGATTTTTTTTTTGAAACAAAATACTTACAAGGATTTTCGTATAAACAAGCTAAATAATGAAACACAAGCACTATAACATGCCTATAAGCTCAAACCATTAATCACTCTAAGAAACACAATAAAATGAAGGTTAGGGTTATCAAATTATCAGTTGGTATATCATTAGGTGGCTATCGAATTTTCAATAAACTTGAGCTTGACCGAAAGATTAAACAAGTAGACACAAATAAGGTCATTTGCTAGGTCTGATCTAACTTCGACACCCTTATTCACGTTAGTACATATAAAACAACACCAGAAATATTGCAACAGCTAACACACCTTGGCATGAAAAGAAGCTCATAAAAGTACTCTAGTGCAGCCGATTTGGCACTCATCTTGTCAATCCTCAGAAGATGAATAAATGGATAGACAGGACTAACTTGGGATAAAAATTTTCTACATTTTTCATTGAGACGCATACACTTTATAAGAATACTTGTCAAGGCTACACCTTCACTGACATTGTTACTCATTGCAACATTCACAAGCTCAGAAAGAACCTTTGGAGAAGTAATTGCAGCCAAGTGCATGTTATTAGTGACATAATCAAATGCTGTTACGAGCATCTCAATCATAGCAATGGATGCTAATGTAGGTGTTAGAGGAAGAGAAATCATTCCATCCTTTTGCCTTTTTGATGTGCAAGCAACCTCTACTAGAGCTGGTAAAAGCTCTAAGTTTCTAATCTCCAAAGGTGAAGGGTTCAGCAAATAGATAAGAATAGCAGCTTCATGTACATTTCTTTTTAATGCTGTTGCTAGATCATACAACTGAATATTCTTTCTCTTAATGTCTTCTATAATTGTCTCGTCTTCAAATATAAGCACCAGTAACACAGTCACCGAGACCCTGATCTCCTTTTCCTTTTTAGAACATGAAATAATTTTAAGAAGCTGCTCGATTGTTTCTTGCTTTGTTGAACTATATTTGAGCTGTGTTTCATTATGCAGCAGCTCCCACATTGTATTTATCTTCCAATCAGCAGATTTGCCATACTCTGATCCTTTCAAGGTCAATAAAGCTGAAACCACCTTTTCAAATCTTTGCAGTTCTTTCTCATAATCTGGGCTTTCTTCAGTCCATTCATCGTCACTTCTTGCAAGATTTTTTTTTTTCCAATTTCCACGAGGAACCAATTCAAACAAACTACATTTCTTTTGAAATTTTGAGGAGAAACTGCTGAAGCATCTGCCATGAAGTCTTGGAGATGTCCTTTGGAGGTTTTCATCTTCCCTTTGGTGGTTGCTGGATAAATTTGAATGCTCATGTCGAAAATCCAGTGTTGAAAAGCTTAAATTATTCAGAGAACTACTAGTGCCCTTTACCACTAATGGACTGGAATTTGCTTTACTGTCTTTAGGACACGTGCCACTTTTATAACCTTTTAACTCACAAATCACAGTAGACATAGGAGAAACTTTGCGAAAGCGATTCCTGCAATGATCAGACGCTTGACAGTAAGAAGATAATACAAAACTATTATACCTTGAATTGTGTCATATGTCAGGAGCAAACCTATCAATCATATCAGAAGTCATAGGACCTTCATTAGCTGAGATGCCATTTCCTGGACTGACTTTGTTCATTATTCTTTCCTGTTTCATTAATTAAAGGTAAAAATGACCATGGTGTTTGTCTCTTCACCAAGTTTTTGAACAATGTAATTTTGTAATCTTACACATATGGTTAATTTCTCACATTTGAACTCCTAGATGGAACCTTAAACGTGGTGCTATGCAACAAACAAGTGATGCAATACAGAGAAACTCATGCATTAGTCTAGCAGTTACAGGATCGAATAAACTCTTAAACCTTTGTTTTTACCTCTAAATCACTTGCATCAGGAGAGTCCGAGTGCAGGGAAGCTGGTGAATTTGTCTGCGACTCCTCCAGCATCTCTTGTAGGCATCTTATATCTAAAGTATCCTTGATGCAAGTTTCAAAACCTTCATCCAAACATGAGCAAAGAGCACTTTCACCATTCAGCTTAATAAAAGGCTGGTGTCTTACTGACTTGGATATGGGGGCCATTTCTTTCTCTATATCTTTACTATAACTGGAACAGAGTGGGTCGGCCTTATTAATCTGCAATCATATTGACTAAAAGTAGTTCAATTTTTCATAATGTTGTGACAGAATTATTGAGCAAATTAGCTTTAACGATGGAAAAAGAAGCACAGAGTAAGAAATCAGGGAGCTAGATTCACATTTCACTGAATAAAGAAGGCGTCTATGTCCTAAATAGTTTTTCACCCAATTAATTAAGTAGCAGATGAGTGAAGCCAATCTCAAACTCAGATATTCATCTATAAAACAACTGTATCATTCTCATTTCTACTGTTACAGAAAATAGTAAAGAGACTTACATCCTGAACGATTGTCGATGCAGACTCTTTTTGGACTGATGAGGGATATCTGATGCTTGAAAACGTCTCATACCTGTTTGCGTAAAAGGGTCAAGAAGTTTCAACCTTAAATGTCATTTAACCATTACTTTATAAATTTCAAGAGTAATGCATTTGTAAGGCGTGGATTTCAGTATCTATCTAAATATCCAATGAGCCGTGATATGAGGAGATATACTTTAATTGTGGTTTTAAATCTAAACTGTAGCTTCTTCCAGTGAATAAACATGGCAACCCACCAGTCTGGCTTGCTGTCAGGAATGAAATTAAAAAACAATTCCATGTGGTGGGGTAAGAATCTGAACTTCAACTTCACATTATTAAAAAATTATTTGGTGGTTTGTAAATATATATATATATGGTGGAAAGATCCAACTTTTGAATACTGATGTTAGGAGGCCACCTTTCTTCCTCCATTATATTCCTTCAAGCTTGTCATAAAGCTGACAGGTCGCAAAAATGGCCTTTTGCTCTGTTGCAAACTTCCATCCATTTTTTTACTCAACTTGAAGGAATGATGGGAGATAAATAAAGGGAAAAAAATCGTTCAGATTTATGAACTCACTGATTATTTCTTGATTCACTGTAGCTGACCACCTGGTAATACATGAGCATATCCTTGTACCTCCTGGCCCATCGCCTTGCCGCCTCCTCTCCGCCTCCAGCGATCGCCGGAGAACCGAACAAGTTCGCCCACAATTCCGGTGCAAGCTCCGATCTCACGCAGCTCGGCAATACCAAAACTGCCTGCAGGAAATGCATCGCCATCTGCCAGTCATCCCCACGGAGCTTCCTGATGAGAGCAAGATGGAAGTAAGAGCAGCAGATTATGTATCGATTATCGATTCCCGCTGTGGTCGCGTCCTCGTCCAGCATCGCCGGAATCTGCAACATCTTCTCAGAATCCGCAAGGCGGGCATTCCGCTCGCTGGGCGACTCAGCATTTATCGCAGATTCGACGGCCTCGATCCCCCAGTACAGATTGGAGAGGACGGACTGATCAGAGAATTCGAAGAACCCGCAAGTAGGGTTTGCGATTTTAGCGGCGCACCGAAGCTGGAGCGAGCGGCGAGTGGCAGGGCTTGAGAGGAACTGGTGGAAATGACGGTCGACAGCGGCGATGACGGCGGCGATGGAGTTGAGGCTGTGATCTTCAACGGCAGAGTCTGGGTAGCGTGCAGGAGGCGACATCGGCTGTACGTGGTTCCAACAGAGGCGAGTGTAGTGGGAGAAGATGCTGAGGGCGAAGGAGATGAAATGGTGGAGGGATGGAACATGGCGATGGAGGAAGGCATGCTCGTGACTGCTGAGGACAAAAAATCCATAGCTGGCCGCGAGCTTGGGGCCTACAGAGAGAAGGTAGAGTGAGCGGGAATGTCGCCTCTTGTTCGTTAGCAAGCTTTTCCCTCCAACTGGGGGAAGGCGATGGTTCTCTCTTTAGAGACTAGGAAGGGGTAAATTATATACAGGTTTCTATCCTTTATCCATAAATATATTTTAGTCTATTTTTTAAAATTCTTATTTTATCTCCATTTTAAGTTTATATTTTAAGCTTTAAAATATAAATAAAAATTTTAAAATATATAAATTAAAATATAATCATAGATAAACTATAAAAAGAAACCTATCTACTAGCTAAATTCCAATGTGTTGCATTGGGCTCAATTCAATAAATATATATATATATCTTGAGATATTATATTATAAATTTATTTATACTTTAATACCTATATATTTTTAAAAGTTGAAAACCTCACATTTTGAGAGCATGGATGCAGTTCTTGCATGCCACTTTTGCATTTAATAATTAAAGAAGAAATAAAAATATTAGAGAGCCATTTTTCGTTAATATTTCTTCGTAAAATATCTTCTATAACGTGAAATCTTTAATTTACTTTCAACGAGATGATTCATAGTGACTTTTGTCTATGTACCAAATTTTAATTACACAGTTCATTCAAACTTCAATTATAAGATAAAGTATTAGTGTTAAGACGGGAAACAATCAAAGAGTTTTTACGTGGAAAACCGACTGGCGGAAAAACCACGACTCCTTTTCGAGGAGGCTTGAAATGTTTCTAGAAATCTTTTGTTGGATTACAGAGTATTCAAAGAGGTTTTTTGTTTTTGGATCTTCAGCCCCCTTAGAGACTGTGTACAGGAAGTATATATATCCTGGGCCTGTGATGTATAGTCACTTTCAGCCGAACAATCTACAGCTCTAGTGACAGCTCAATTAATGCCTGCGGACGGCTAGTATGTCACTCATATTGTACGGCGTGTCAGCGGTTATGGTCCGTCGGCGGGAAAACCGCGCCTCCCTCAGAGAAGTACAATCCCCCAAAGGTCAGATGTCACGTCGGGTCCTTGTTTTTCGGGGTGATAACCTTTCGGCGTCTGCTGTTCGGGATGAGGCTTCTTCTGTTCGGCTCGGATGCCTTGCTCACGTGGAGACCACGTGAGCAACCACGTGGACGGTCCAGATGAAAAGGCGCGAATCCAATTGCAACATGTCCCCCCGATAGTCATGAAGCGCATTGATGTGCGTGCCTGGTTGCCACGTGTACCGCAGTGATCTATAAATCTTTCTGAAATGTAGGTTGGGTCTTTTGTTGACCAGAGGAGAGACTGGCGTGATGAGCCTCTTCTCAGAAATAGCTGATAACCTGGGAAGCCGTAAGCCGGGCCAAGCCGATACAAGGAGCCCGGCTATTCGT